>VZQC01000611.1:0-44268 GCA_009823505.1 Rhizomys pruinosus | reverse complement strand
GTAGCCACAGCTGGTTGGAATTTGCTAGTTAGAACAGGCTAACCTGATCTCAGAGTCCATCCACTAGCCTGCTTCTCCTGAGTCCTGGGATTAAGGTGTGCACTACAATCCCAGCTAGAATTATACAACCTTGTAAAGTTCACATAGAATATAATTCATCTAGATAATATTTTGAACCAAAGACCAAGGCTTGGTAAGTTAAACAAAATATATTTCCTGTCAACAATGGAGAAGTACAAGTCGTTAATATAGAAGCTCTCTGAAAAGTTAAAAATATTTGATAATTAAATAATATATTCCTATTTCTCCATGAATTAAAGAATAAATCAAAGGTGAGGATACAGTTCACTGGCAGAGCATTTTCTAGGATGAGCAGGTCCCTGGATTCTATCTCCAGATTCAGAAAAATATAAAGAAGGATACTTTGAAGCATTTTCAATTAAATTATAATTAAAATGTTTCAAAATTATTGAGACTCTTGCTTGCAGTAGTTAGTAGGAATTTTTCAGCATTAAAAGGCTTCAAGTCAGTTAACTTCTCCCTTTAAAAAACTAAGAAATATAAGAAACAAAGTAACAAAAAATATTGGAAATTAATGGGATAAAAAAAATAAAAAGAACATCTGACTTAAATGTGTAACTGTCAAACAGGTTCTCAGAAGTAGACAAGATTTTTAGCAGGGCGTGGTGGGGCACCCCTTTAACACTAGCACTTGGGAGGCAGAGGCAGAGGCAGGCGGATATTTGTGAGTTCAAGGCCAGCCTAGTCTACAGAGTAAGTTCCAGGACAGCTGGACAGCTGGAGCTACAGGAAGACCCTGTCTTGAAAAGAACCAAAAAAAAAAAAAAAAAAACCAACAACAACAACAACAACAAAAAAAACCCAGAAACAGACAAGATTTTAAATGGTTTAACTTGATCATTATTCCAGAGACACTCCAAATTATATAGAAATTTTGGGAGTAATACAGGGAAATAACTGGAAAGTCAGTCAATAAAAGTGATTGATATTTATCTAGTAGTTATCACTGTATACAGTGCTATTTAAATGTGATGCAGGAATGCAGGTAGACAATGTAGAGTGCACTAGAGTTTGCCAACACAGTATAAGGAAGATGGTGGCCCTGTCTTCCAGTTGCCATTCCAATATTTCCCTTTAGAAATTCTGGTTCTTCCCCCTGAACATAGGTCAGTGTTAAAACTCATAGGCAAAGAACAGCAGGTGTTTTCAATAGGCAGGAGACTGTGGGATTAGCTATTTAGCTGTATTAACTCATCCCAGAATGCAGCAATTTTTCAATTGTTCTTGCCAATTAAATTATCTTTAGAGTCTGGTTAAGCTGACCAGATTTTCACTGAGGTTATTCCATGGATTTCTTCATCATGTTTCGGTGTATGACTTCACTGTGTTTGTTAATGTGGTTGGGAAATGTAGCAGGATGAGGTTCCAAGACATACTGCAGCTGGTGTATCCTTTCACCCACAAAGAATGGTTCTAAATCAACTCAATGAAATAGATTATCATTGTGAAGGTTTGCTTCCTTGAGAAGTCAAGTTATTGACACATCTGGTCTGTGTAACTCATCTGATATATTTTATCTTTAAAAAAAACTTGTCAGCGTTTAATGCAATAAACCATTCTTCACTCTTTATTACAGTCTCTAAGTACAATATGTTGATATTTTTCCATTAAAATTTTATATTTTTTATGCTTTTATTGATGTTTTATGTATTATAGACATCATTTCTCAGTTCAGTTTAGATGATCCAATTTTGCCTGCACCTTTTGCTGAAGATAATATCCTTCCTCCATTGAGGGTTTTTTGCCCCTTTGTCAAATATGAGGTGACTGAAATTGTATGAGCTCAAGTTTGGATCTTCAGTTTTGTTCCATTGGTCAGCGGGTCTATTTTTGTGTGAGCACCAGGCTGTCTTTATGACTATGGCCCTGCAATACAGCCTGAAGTCCGTTAGAGCAATTCCCCCTGTATTGCATTTTTCATTCAGGGTTGCCTTAGCTATTCGGGGTATTTTGTTTTTCCATAAGAATTTGAGGATTTTTTCCCAAGTCTGTGAAGAAGCTCATGGGAATTTTGATTGGAATTGCTTTATCTGTATACGAATTTGGGTAAATTGCACTAAATTATTATCTAAATTAACTTTTCCAATCCATGAGCATGGGGAGATCTTCCCATCTCTGATGTCATATATATATATATACTATATAATATAATTATATATAATATATAAATACAATTAGACCCATGTCCCCCCATCCCACCACCCCACCAGAGCTCATGCATTCTGGTCAAACATACTTTCATCATCTTTTTCTTAGTCTTTCTCAATATTCTCCATGTGGAAGCTGACTGTTTTGAGCAGAAAGTTCACTGTTTTCAGTTCTTCTTTGATGCAGTCCTTTCTGTTGTTGTTGTTTTGTTGCTTCCAATATGCATCACTCCCAACTGCTTTGGACAAAAGCTCAAGGGGCCATGCACAAGAAATACTTATACTAGGTAATTGGCATAGCATCCACATATGAGCTGATACCATTCATCGTTTGTTTTTCTGGGACTCTGCGTTAACTTTCACTCAGCATGAAGTCCTCTAGCTCCAGCCCTTTTCCTACAAGCTCATGATGTCATCTTTCTTTACTCTTGCGCATAGAATGACCATGTGTTTAGATGTACCACATTTTCTCTATCCACTCATCAGTTGAGGGGCATTTGGGTTGATTCCAGCTCATTGCTATTGTGAAGAGAGCTGAATAAAACATGGCCATGCATGATCTCTGTGGTGGGGTGAGTCTTGAGGAGTACATGCTTAGGAGTGGTATGGCTGGGGGTCAGGTGGCAAGTTCATTCCAAGTCTTCCAAGGGTTCTCCACACTGCTTTCCATAGTGGCTATACAAGTTTCTTCCCATTAGCAGTGGTGAGTGTTCCCCTTTCCCACAACCTCTCCAGCACTTGGTATCATTTGTTTTTCTTGATCCCTAGCCATGTCTTCTTGGAGTGAGATGATATCTTAAAGTGGTTTTGATTTACATTTCCTTAATGATTAGTGATTGCTGAACATTTTTAAGGTGTTTCTCAGCCCATCTCTAATTCCCTCACTTGTGAAGTCTCTGTTCAGCTCTTTGCTCCATCTATTGAGTGGGTCATTTGTTTCTTTCTTCGTTGTTTTGTGTTTTTTTTTTTTTGTTTTTTGAGTAGTTTACATATTCTGGAAATCAATGCTTTGTCAGATGTTTCCACAGTGAAGGTTTCCTCCCACTCTGTGGGTTTTCTCTTAACTTCCTTGATTGTTTCTTTTGATGTACAGAAGCTTTTGAGTTTAATGAGGTCCCATTTGTCAATTGTTGTCCTTAATTCTTGCACAGCTGCTGTCTGATTTAGGAAGTCTTTTCCTATGCCTATAGACATTGTAGTCTACTGTCAACTTTTTCTTCTATCGCCTTCAGAGTTTGGGGTTTCACGTTGAGGTCTTTGATCCATCTGGAGCTGACTTTTGTACAGGGCGAGAGGTAGGGGTTTAATTTCATTCTTCTACAAGTGGTGATCCAGTTTTGCCAACACCACTTGCTGAAGATGCTGTCTTTTCTCCATTGTGTCTTCTTGGCCCCCATGTCAAATATGAGATAGCTGAAATTGTATGTGCTCAGGTTTGGATCTTCGGTTTTATTCCATTGGTCATCAGGTCTGTTTTTCTGCCAGTACCAGGCTGATTTTATGACTATAGCCCTGTAGTATAGTTTGAATGATGTCATTTTCAATCTCCTTCTTCAGGAATTTAAAAATTTTGTTGTAGAGATCTTTGGTATCTTTGGTTAGGTTTTTTTCCCAGGTATTTTATTATTTTTGAGGATATTGCAAGTGAGAATGGCTTCCTATATTCCTTCTCCACTTGTTTATTGTTGATGTAAAGAAAGGCTACTGATTTTTCAAGGTTAATTTTGTATTTCTCCACTTAACTGAGACTCTTAATCATTTCTAGAACTTATCTTGTGGAGTTTTCAGCATCCCCTATGCAAACTATCATATCATCTGCAAAAAAGGGATAGCTTAACTTCCTCTTTTCCAATCAGTACTCGTTTAATTTCCTTCTCTTGTCTTATTGCCCTAGCAAGCATTTCAAGCACTATGTTAAAGAGGAGTGGTGATAAGGGACAGCCTTGCTGGGTTCCCACCTTTAAGGGAAATGATTCCAGCTTTTCTCCATTTAGGATGATGTTGGCAGTGGGTTTGCAGTATATGGCTTTGATCATGTTGAGGAATGTTCCCTTCACTCTGATTCCCTCTAGGATTTTAAACATGAAGGGATGCTGGATTTTGTCAAAGGCTATGTCTGCATCAATTGGGATGATCATTTGCTTTTTTCTTTCAGTCTATCCATGTGTTTTATGATATTTATTGATTTACATATGTTGAACCATCCCTGCATCTCTGGTATGAATCCAATTGGTGATGATGGATGATCTTTTTGATGTGGGTCTGTATGTGATTTGCAAGTATTTTGCCCAGAATTTTTGCATCTATGTTCATTAATGAGATGGGTCTATAGCTTTCTTCTTTGGTTGTATCTTTGCCTGCTTTTGGTGTTAGGGTGACACTGGCTTCATAGAAGGGATTTTGGAGAACTCCTTCTGTTTGTATCCTTCTGAACAGATTGAGTAGCAATGGTTGTAGGACCTCTTTAAATGTTCTATAGAATTCTGTTGTGAATCCATCTGGGCCCAGAGCTTTTTTTAGTTGGGAAGATTTTTATTACATCCTCAGATTCCTCAAATATTATGGGTCTGTTTAAACTGTCAATCCTGGTTAATTGGTTCCCAGGATTTCAAATATTCATCCATTTCTCTTGGGTTTTCAAATTTAGTGGAGTGTAGGCTTTTGAAGTATTCCCATATGGTTTTCTTTGTTTCCCCTCTGGATCTTTTCTTTGCCTGTTGTGATGTTTCCCCTTTCATCATGAATACTATTGATTTGGAGTTGCTCTTTCTTTTTCTTTTCTTTTTTTTTTTATGTTAACTGGGCTAGAAGTCTGTCTATTTTGTTTATCTTTTCAAAGAACCAGCTTTTGGATTCGTTGATTCTATGTATTGTTTTCTTTGTTTCTATGTCATTGATTTCTGCTCTGATTTTTGTGATTTCTTCCTGTCTTTTGGGTTTAGGGTTCATTTGTTGTTGTCTCCCAAGTGTTTTTTGCTGCAGTGTTAGATTGTTTATTTGTTCCCTTTCTGTTTTTTGATGTGGGCACTCAGGGCTATAAATTTCCCTCTCAAGACTGCTTTTAAAGTATCCCACAATTTTGTTGTGTTGTATTGTCTTTTTTGTTCAGTTCCATGAGTACTTTTATTTCACTCTTTATTTCCTCCCTGGGCCATTCACTTTTCAGTATGGTGTTGTTTAATCTCCATGTGTTCTTGTAGCTAGTTGGGCTTGTTCTGGTGTTCATACCTTATTGCACTGTGGTCTGACAGAATGCATGGAATAATTTCAATCCTTCTGTATTTGTTGAGATTTTTTTGTGCCCCAGCATTTGGTCAACTTTGGAGAATGTTCCATGAGGTGCTGAGTAGAAAGTACAGTCTCTGGTGTTTGGGTGGAATAGTCTTTAGATTTCTGTGAGGTCCATTTGGTGTATTGTATTGTTCAGTTCTGATGTCTCTCTGTTTATTTTTGTCCAGTTGATCTATCCAAGGGCCTCAGTGGGGTGTTGAAGTCTCCCACTATTAGTATATTAGAATTAATCTGTGTCTTGAGGTCCTGCAGAGTAGTGTTTATAAAGTTAGGTGCACCAGAGTTTGGTGCATAGACATTTAGGATTGTGAAGTCTTTATAGATAATTGTTCCTTTGACAAGGGTGCAATGGCCCTCTCTGTCTCTTCCGATTAGTTTTACTTCGAGATCTATTTTGTCTGATAATAGAATAGCCACTCTAGCTTGTTTATTGATACCATTCGCTTGGAATTTTTTTCCATCCTTTAATTCTCAGGTGGTGTCTATCTTTGAGGGTGAGATGGGTTTCTTGTAGACAGCATATAAAAGGATTCTGTTTCCTAATCCATTCTCCTAGTCTATGTCTTTTGATTGGAGAGTTTAGGCCATTAGTATTTAAGGTTATTGTTGAGCAATGTATGTTGCTTCCTTTCATCTTATTTTTTGTTTGCATTCTTGGTCTAGGTTTGTACTTACTCTATTATGCTTTTGTTGATTTCTCTCTTACATTGCTTAGGGATAGTTGCTCCTCTCCTCTGTTCTTTGGATTGCTTCGAGGATTTTCTGAAATGTTGGTTTCTTAGAGATGTACCCTTTCATCTTGCTCATGTTGTGAAAGATTTTTCTTTCTCTTTCAACTATAACTGACATTTTTGCTGGATATAGTAGTCTGGGTTGGCACTGGGAGTACTTTGGTCCATGTTCTTCTAGCTTTCATAGTTTGGACTGAGAAGTCAGTTGTGATTCTGATGGGTTTTCCCTTATATATAACTTGTTGTTTTTCTCTTGTGGCTTTCAGCATTTTGTCTTTGTTTTGAGCATCTAGTGTTTAAACAATTATATGGCATGGGGAGTTTCTTTTCTGGTCCTGTCTATCTGGTGTTCTATGTGCTTCTTGTATTTGTATGGGATTGTCTTTTTCAAGTTTGGGGAAATTTTATTCTATTATCCTGTTGAAGAACTGGTCAATAGTGTTGTCTTGGGATTCTTTTCCTTCCTCTGTCCCTATGATGTGGAGGTTTGGTCTTTTCATAGTGTCCCACATTTCCTGGTTGTTCCACTCTTGTGTTGTTGTTGTTTTTTTAATTTTTCATAATCTTCTCTTGAGCTTTCTAGTTGCTCCATATTATCCTGCAGGTCTGATATTCTTTTTTCTGCTTCTTCCATTCTGCTTCTTCCATTCTGCTTCTGAGGCTTTTTCCCATCCTTTCCTGGTGGTTGGATGAATGTTCATTATCCTTTTTCATTTCATCCTGTGATTTCTTTAGATTTTCCACTTTCCTCTGGAGCCTGTCTTTCTCATCTTGTAGCTCCTTGGTTCATTGGTCATTTTCTTTTTTCATTTCAGCCTGGGATCTTTTCGGTGTTTCCACTTCCTTCTGGAGTTTATCATTTTCTCCCTCTAGGTCCTTCTTGAGTTTTTCAATCTCTCCCCTTAGTTCTTTCCACCATTTGTCATTATCTCCCTCTAGGTCTTTCTTGAGTTTTTCATTCTCTTCCCTTAGTTCTCTACGTTCTTTGAATATGTCTACAGTTGTTCTTTTAAGGTCAGTGTCTTGGCTTCTTTCCTCAGAGATCTCATTGTAGGGGTTTTCTGTAGGGTTGGTAGAGTTTGGTGTGGATTTATTATGAGATTTTCCCATGTTGTTTTTTCTTTGTGTCTTTGGCATGTGGATTTTCTGTTTATTTGTTTCTTTGAATTCTGGCATCTCAACGTTGGCTGCACAGACTATAATCACCAATGCTCGGCCTGTTAGGTCCTCTGCACTAGAGCTCCACCCAGTTGACGTGGGGGTGGGAGGGTGGAGGGGGGGGGTGGGTTGTGTTGCTACTTTGGCCAGAAAGTCAGTAGTCCCCAAGGGTCAAGGCGGGTCTGCCCTTGCCTCACCTGGCACCTCACTGACTCTGTGCACTTTTCTGGCCCATTAAAATTTTATAATGGTTCATTTACTAGAAGAAACTTGACTATGGAAAGTGTCATTAGACTAGCAAGAATGACCTAATGTTCTCTGACATAACATATATATTTCTTTCCAATCAGTCTTTTTTTTTTTTTTTTGGTCTTTTTGAAAAAGGGTCTCCCTATAGCTCCGGCTGTCCTGGAACTCGCTTTGTAGACCAGGCTGGCCTTGAACTCACAAAGATCCGCCTGCTTCTGCCTCCCAAGTGCTAGGATTAAAGGCATGTGCCACCTCCAATCAGTCTTAAAACTAATGTAATTCTCTTATCCCAAATGAGAAGCCAGCATTAATGAGAATCAGTTATTGAGATACCAAAGCTCATCATCAACAAGGCACTGCTTGTGGGGAAAATTCTAAACCCAAATGAAAATGAATGGTGTAAGAATGTGTAGAACAACTATGACTTGAGAGTCATTAGACGGATTAGCATGAGGGACTCCAATATTGAATGGAGCATGAATGTAGCTAATTTAAGTCTCTATCTATTACAAGAGTCCTACAATACCCACAGAACATTTCAGTACAGAGTGACCTATATTAGCCATACATTTTGAATTTGAAATTTACCCAAAATTCAGTGGCTCAAAATAACAAATTATTATCTCTCAGATTTCTGTGGGCTGGGAATTTGGAGGTAGCTTAATTTGTCTTCTTGCTCACAGTTTTTCAGAAGGTTGCAATCTGTAGTGCTGAGGTCAGCTAGTGACTCCAAAGGGAAGAATTCACTCACGTGGAAGTAAACAGGTTTCATTTCTTCATTGGCTGGTGGACTGAGAATTACTTGAGTTTCTTTTCAGTCAAAGGTCTCCATAGTACAAATACATCATGTCAGTTGGCTTGTATGAAATCTGATCAACAGAAGGAGCTGGAGTGATTAAGGCAAATGGAAATCAGATTTTGGAAATGATATTCCATCCACTTTTCCATATTCTGTCCTCTGGCCATCTCATAAAATTCAACCCACACTTAAGGAAAAGACCTTAATAAACCAATGAAAATCCAGTGCCAGGAATCACTGAGAGCCATGTAAAAGACTGTCATAAAATAAAAGCTTTTCCTGAGACCAAATCACTCTTCGAATACCCTGTAAACAAAATCCTCATATTTTTTTGAGAAAAGGGAGTTCCATTTCCTGATTCTTTCAAGAAAATTAGGCTAAATGCAAATGTTCATATTAGGAGAGGTATGCTCAAGTGCACTTAGGACACTCTGAAGTGCATTGATCATCTTTAAATTTGTTCCACCCGTGTCAGAGGCTATTTAGTGTTTTCATTGGGATTGGCTGTGAAGAATATTCTGCATTTTTGCAGTATTCTATGTGGCCAAGCTAATTCTGAGCTATATATAGCCCAGTCTGAGGAAATCTAAACATCAAATAGCAAAATCACAGAGACAAGTTCAGCTCAGAGACACTGAATAGCTGGGGAGAAGAGAAATCTGCAAAAGGAAGATTGAGATGAAGAGGACCAACTTTATTTATTTATTTTTTTTTGTCTTTTTGAGACAGGGTCTTTCTGTAGCTCTAGCTGTCCTAGAACTTGCTATGTAGACCAGGCTGGCCTTGAACTCACAGAGATCCACCTGCCTCTGCCTCCCAAGTGCTGGGCAGGGAAGTCCTGTCCTCAAGTTTCCAAGAGCAAAAACTGATAGAAAGAACACAGATGAATATGTACATCCACCTTCTGCTCAGTATTTCTTTTTGACTTCTCTTCATATACAGAAAAAGCACATATCTCACTTATTTAAAGCCTTCTCAAAGTTCATTCTGGATTACTTCCGCAGCCAGTCTTTAAGTGACAGCATTTTTATTCCATTTTAGTCAAACTACATGAAGAAATGAGAATTTCTCCTGATAAAAAATATGATGCATTTTGTGTCCACTTATTTGAAGTTCCATAGCTCTAGTCAGAGTCTAGCTCAATCTTTCTACATCACAAGGAACTTCACATTATTTCAATGGTTTGTTACATAGGCTTGAAAATTAATGATATTCACCATGATGCTTGGCTTTAGTTCTTACTTTTGTCTGTTTGTAGCATGTTTTCTATTGTATATACTTCATTTCTCCAGAGAGATTCTAAAAAAAAAATGAAATACATACCAGATATTTTTCTACCTAATATTAAGTTTTTCATCTTGTGATGATGGATAATAATTGTAATTTGGCAGGATCCAATATCACCTAAGACTAGTCCCTAGGCATGCCTGTATGGATTATGTAGACGAGGTTAACCTATGGGTGTAAGAGAGGCCACACTGACTCCATTTTGAGTATAGCCACCATTTTAAGCAATTACTGGAACCTGCCCAATTCGGGGAGAAGGTCAATTGCTCAAAGCCAGTTGCTGGAGGTGAGGAGGTAGAGTTAATTCCAGACCTCAACTCTGGACACACAAAGGTTAAGCATTCACCTTCCCCAGGCTAGGGGCCACCAGAGGCATCTGGAGTATTGAGAAACAGGCCTGGTGGGAAAAAAGAAACAAACCCAGAGCCAAGAATAACTAGTTTCAGGACATGATGCCCTGAACCGATATGCCCTAACCAATGAGAACGCTCCCCCCTGCCCCCCAAGCCGCCAGGTAGCCCCTACCAATCAGTTTAAAATTATGCCTCCTTGGTCGCTATGAACCAATAGCAAAAGGCCAAGACTGGAAAATTCCCCATTTGCGGTTTTCCCCTTTAAAAACACTAACTCCCCCTAGACCAAGGGCTGCTCTTTCCTCTCCACTGTGTCTGACAGGATTGCAGCCTGAGCTCAAGCTTGAATAAATACTCCGTATTTGCATCGGAGCCACATATTCTGGTGGTCTTTCAGGGGTCTCTGTGACCTGGACATAACATGGGCATATATGGGAAAGATTATCTATATTGGGATAATGAACTGGGAAGACCCATCTTGAATGTGGGTGACAGCATTCTATAGGCTGGGGGCCCAGATTATATTTAAAGGAGAAGTCTGGCTGACCATGTGTGTTCCTCACTTTCTGCTTCCTGACTACCAGATGCAATGTGACAGGCTGCCTCAAGCTCCTGCCACCACTACGTCTTCACCATGATAGACTGACTCTACCCTTCAGCTGTGAGCCAAAGTTACTTTTGTCAGGTGTTTAGTCACAGGAATGAGACAATTAACTAATATATCATTATTATCTCTGATGAGAAGTTTAGACCAGACCAAAATGCCTTCCATAGACTTTAGACTTCATATTACTAATACAGATCTACACTTTTAACACCCCATAAAAGAAGATAAAGAAGGTTTAAACTGATACCTTGCTGATGAGCTATGTCATACCCACTGGCAGTGTGGTATTCTTTGATCCCATCATCGCCTTCAGACCATAAGTGTCCTAAGTACAAACTTGACTTATTTTGTTCATTGTTCTTTGACAGGGCCTGCAAAATGTGACTGATACATAAGAGACATCAAGTGGACATTGTTAAGTGAATCGATATAATATTTGTTGGTAGTACATGTTAAATTCCTTATATTTCATGCATTGAGAGATGCCATAGTAGCTAAGTGCATACACTGCTGTTGCAAAAGACCTGAGTTTGATTCTCAGCATCCATCTTAACTTAGATGGCTCACAACTGATGGGAATCGCAGCTCCAGGAATCGAAACTCTGACCTCCTTGGGCACATGCACTCATGTGCACATATATAAATATATGCACATATACATAAATAAAAATAAAATAATTCTTGTTTTAAAACACTGATATTTAAAAAATTCTCCCACCCACAAACCATTCAAACCCTTCTGAGAACACATGGTACCCTTCAGCTTTAATCCATGAGGGTCTCCAAGAAGCAGTATAGCAGACCAAAACAACCCCATTCCACTGAGCTGCTTAGGAAATGTGTGTGCCCTGCATCCTTAACCCAAAGTAGAGACTACC
Source organism: Rhizomys pruinosus (assembly GCA_009823505.1). Lineage (NCBI taxonomy): Eukaryota > Metazoa > Chordata > Mammalia > Rodentia > Spalacidae > Rhizomys > Rhizomys pruinosus. The sequence goes on along the minus strand of VZQC01000611.1, from coordinate 32,687 downwards.
AGCCCAGACCCAGACTCAATCCAGCCTATGTCCACCTATGTTTGTGTGATGTCCTCAGGGAGCATCATTCACTTGCAGTGTGACCCAGCCCCTGCCACTCAACCACCACCCACAGAACCTGGTGTGCCCTCCACAGACTTTTGAAGATATGTGGCAAGAATCTCCTAAACTTGCTGGTTTGCTCCTTGGCTCAGAAGTGAACCTATCATTGTTGGGCTGGGAATACTCCATGTGTCTGACGCTCCATGCACACACCAGCACAGAGTCAAACCAAGACTGAACCCAAAGCCCCATTCAGCTGGTCTACAACCAGAAATGTTTGAGTAAACACAAACAAAGATCCAAACACCTATCAAACAAAGGTGAGGCCAGATAACCTTCTCAAGAGTCACCACCAATGGCCTAACTCCAGCTACCTAGGTTCTACAGCAAAAACAGAAATAACATGGCTGACGGACATGTCTCCTCTGGAAGAAATGAGTTCACTCGTATTGATGACCCCTGAGAAGAGCAACCAAAGCCCATGACAATGATTTTGAAATAGCAATAAATATGTGCAAAGAACTCAAAGAGGACACTCATATATCCCAGAATGAAGACTGTGAAAACACAAAGAGTGAAATAAAGAAAACAATTCAGAAGCTGGGTGTGGTGGCGCACGCCTTTAATCCTAGCACTCAGGAGGCAGAGGCAAGTGGATCTTCGTGAGTTCAAGGCCAGCCTGGTCTACAGAGTGAGTTCCAGGACAGCTGAAGCTACAGGGAGACCCTGTCTCAAAAAGACCAAAACAAAACAAAACAAAACAAAACAAAGCAACAACAACAAAAAAACATTTCAGATCTAAAAATATAATTTAAAAAAGTGAATTTCAAATAAAACTCGAAGTAAGAAACTCAACAAAATTTAAAAATACTCAGTGGAAATTCTCATCAATAGAATGGATCAAGTGGAAGAGGGAATATCCAAGCTTGAAGACAAGGCAGAAGAATTGGATCACTACGTCAAAGAAAATGTTAAATCTAAAAACCTCAAAAATGGAATGCAGAGGAACTCTGGGGCACAATGAAAGTCCAAACCTATGAATCATAGAAACAGATGAAGACACCCATGCCAAAGGCACAAAAATTATTTTCAAGAAAGCCATATAAGAAAATTCCTCAAATCTAAGGAAAGAGATGCTTATAAAAGTCCAGAAGCTTATGAAACAGTAAATAGACAGGACCAAATAAGAAACATCACACAACAGTTAGGACCAAATAAGAAACATCACAATTAAAACAGTTCATGTGCAGAAGAAAGAATAGTGAACTCAGAAAGAAGGAAAAAGCAGATCACATATAAGTGTAGGACTATCAGATAGCCCTTGACTTGTCAATGGAGACTCTGAAAGCCAAGAGGGTATGAAACGCTGTTCTATAAGACTTTAAAGACCACGGGTGCCAGACCAAGCTAATATGCCTAGCAAAACTATCTGTCATAATTAAAGAAGAGAGAAGAACTTTTGAAGTTAAAAAAAAAATTTCAGGAGGGAACTGGAGAGGTGGCTCCGCAGTTAAGAGCATTGGCTGTTCTTGCAGAGGACCAGAGTTTAAATACCAGCACCCACATGATGGCTAACAAGCAACACCCTCTTTTGTCCTCTTTGGGTACTGCACAACACACACACAGGTACATACACACAGGCCTAACACTTGTACATATAAAATAAAGACAAATAACTGTAAAATCTTTCAAAAGTATTTAAGGAATTTATGACCATTAAGTCAGGTCTACAGAGGATACTAGAAGGAATACTTTGGTCTAAAGACACGTTTAATCAAAAGAGGCCTTAAGAAAACAAAACCACAACAAAACAATAGGAATTAATATATACTGTTGAGTAATAAATCTAAATATTAACATGCTTAATCTACAATAAAGACACACAGGTCAAATTAGAACACAGTATGCATATTTTTGTTGTCTCCAAGAAACGTAACTCACCATCAATGATAGATATTACCTTAGGGAGACGGGATGGGGAGAAAGGTGCTCTAAGCAAATGGAACTAAGAAACAAGCAAGTATAGCTATTCTAATAGCCAATAAAATAGACTTCAAGGCTGGGCGTGGTGGCGCACGCCTTTAATCCTAGCACTTGGGAGACAGAGACAGGTGGATCTTTGTGAGTTCAAAGCCAGCCTGGTCTACAGAGTGAGTTCCAGGACAGCTGGGGATACAGGGAGACCCTGTCTCGAAAAGACCAAAAAAAAAAAAAAAAAAATAGACTTCAAACCAAAACTAGTCAGAAAAGATAAGGAATGGCACTTCATACTCATTGAAGGGAAAATAATCCACCAAGAAGACATTACAGTTCTAAACACTTATGGACCAAACGCTGGCCAAGTTTTAGAGAATAAGAGACTGCAGAGGGTGTGTCCCTGAGTAGGACTCTTGCACTGAAACTCACCCACCCATGGTTCAGGATGGAAAGATCAGAAGGCCAGGGCTGTCCCTAAGCACAGGGGACAGGGGGTTTCAAGTATGGGGAGCTCACACATGTGGACTTTGGGCGATGGTGGCATCAAGCACAGGACCATGCCAACTCAATTATATAAGATGCAGAGGGGAGGAGAGACATGGGTGGTGGGCCAGCCCTACAGTGAGAAATATTGAAGAAATACTGACTGCTACTGGGTGAGGGAGAACAAGCCATCCTTATGATGTCTAGATGTCTTGACTGGACTACGGTGGGTGAATTTTCACTTCAGGACATCTGGGTACAAATGCTTGACTGGATAGCTTTTGCCAGGTATGGCAGAACACAAGGTCTGATGGGAGGTTGGAGGGCCATAGAAGGGGGAGGAGGTCTAAACTTGATTTAAGAACTGTACTATGAGCTGGGCCTGGTGGTGCACGCCTTTTATCCCAGCACTCGGGAGGCAGAGGCAGGTGAATCTCTGTGAGGTCAAGGCCAGCCTGGTCTACATTGTGAGTTCCAGGACAGCTGCAGCTATGGGGAGACTTGTCTCAAAAAGGCCCAAAAAAGGAAAGAAAGAAAAAGGAAGAGAAAAGAAAGAAAAAGAAATGTGCTATGAAACTACAAAAGCTTAATTAAAAAAGTTAAGAGTCAGAGATGAAAAGGTAAACACACACACACACACACAAAAAAAACCCACTAAAGTAATCCAGAACATTGTAAAAAATTTTTTTTGTCTTTTTGAGACCGGGTTTTCCTGTAGGCCCAGGTCCCCTGGAACTCTCTATGTAGACCAGACTGGCCTTGAACTCATAGAGATCCACCTGCCTCTACCTCCTGAGTGCTAGGATTAAAGGTGTGGACAACCAAGCCCAGTTAAGGAAATTCTTTTAAAACCTGTACTCTATTAAATTAGAAAATCTAAAAGAAATGGATGAATTTCTAGAATATATGAAACCACCAAAGTTAAATCAAGAAGAGATCAAGTGCATAAACCTGCCCATAACAAATAAGGAGATAGAAGCAATTATACAAAGACTCCAGAACAATAACAACAACAACAACAAAAACCCAGGTCCCGATGAATTCACAGCAGAATTTTACCAGATCTTCAAAGAACTGTAGTCATTACTGCTTAAATTATTTTAAAAGATACAAACATAGGGAGAACTCCCAAATTCCTTCTACAAATGCACTGTTACTCTAATACCAAAGTCATGTAAAGACCCAACAACAAAAAATTATAGGTCAATATCTCTAATGAACATACATTCAAATTTTCTCAATAAATATTTGCAAACAGTATACAAGCACATATAAAAACGATCATCTGCCCTGATCAAGTTTGGTTTATTCCAGAGATGCAAGAATGGCTCAAAATATGTAAGTCAATAAATGTAATAAATCATATAAACAGACTAACCACAAAATCACATGATGTCAATAAATGGAGCAAAGGATTTGACAAAACCCAATATGCCCTTAAGATAAAAGTTATGAGAGACTTGGACTGGAGGATATATACCTCAACATAATTAATACTATTATGTGACAAACACACAGCGAACATCATTCTAAATGAAGACAAACTTGAAGTATTTCCATTTAAATCAGGAGTCAGACAAGGCTGTCCCTTATCTCTACTCCTTTTCAATATAATGCTTGAAACTCTTAGTAGAGGAAAAAGACAAGAGAAAGAAATTAAAGGGATACTAATAGAAAAAGAAGTTAAATTATTCCTATTTGCAAATGTATATATGATTCTGAAAAATTCCACCAGAAAACTTCAAGAAATGATTAACACTTTCAGCAAAGTGGTAGAAAAAAAATCAATTAAAAAAATCACTAGGCTTTTTTCTCACAATAGCAAGTTATCAGAGAAAGAGGTCATGGAAATGCATTAACAATACCCTCCAGAAATTCTAGGAATAAACCTTACTAAAGGTATTAAATATATTTTCAAAAAACCCTTAAATATTTGAAGAAAGAAATTGAAGAAATACAAGGAGATAGAAAGACTTTCCGTGCTCATGATGGAATTAATATTGTGAAAATGACCATCCCACCAAAAACAATTTATAGATTCAATGCAATCCCAATCAAAATCCCCATGACATTTTTCACAGAAATAGAAAAAATTCTAAAAATCATATGGAACTACAAAAGATCCTGGATAGCCAAAGCAACCCTGATCCAAAAAGAGCAATGCTAGACAGATTTCCATACTAGATTTCAAACTATATTACAGAGATATAGTAACAAAACAGCATCGTACCGGCACAAAAACAGACATTCTACAGATCTATGGAACAAAAGAAAAGATCCAATGCTATAAGTGCATGCAATTACGGCCACTGGATATTTGACAAAGACACCAAAAATATATATCAGATGGAAGACATCATTTTCAACAAATAGTGCTGGCAAATCTGGATCTCCAGAACGAAACTGGATCCCTATCTATCACCCTGAATAAAAGTCAACTCTATATTGATCAAAGACCTCAATGTGAAACCTTACATCCTGAAACTGTCAGAAGAAAACATGGGCAGTACTCAACAAGATCTAAAAGACTTTCTAAATCAGACTTCATTTGCTCAGGGATTAAGGCCAACAATTGACAAATGGGACATCATTAAAGTAAAAGGCTTCTGTGCTACAAAGGAAACAAGCAATGGAGTAGAGAAGGCAGAGAGTGCAAGAGAATCCTTGCCAGTTATACATCTGATAGAGGATTAATTTCCAGAATACAGAAAGAATTAAAAAAAAGAATCAAGAAAACAAATTACTCAATTTAAAAAAATGGGCAGATCCGACAGAGATTTCTCAAAAAGAGAAATAAATATGGCTAAAAATATCTTTAAAAGTGTTCAACATTAAAACTATTTAAGATTTAGCCAGGCATGGTGGCACATGCCTTTAATCCTAGCACTCAGGAGGCAGAGGCAGGCGGATCTTTGTGAGTTCAAGGCCAGCCTGGTCTACAGAGTGAGTTCCAGGACAACTGGAGCTACAGGGAGACCTTTTCTTAAAAAGACAAAAAATTAAAAAATAAAAGATTTCATCCTACCCCCCTGTCAGAATGGCTAAGATTAAAAAAAAAAAAAAATGACAGCAAATGGTGGTGAGGATCTGGGTAAAGGGAATGCTCAGTCACTGCTGGTGGTATTGCAAACTGGTATAGTCACCATGAAAATCAGTGTGGAGAACCTTAAAATAATAAAAATAAACTTACAACATAATCCAGCTATACCACCTCTATGCATACACCCAATGTACTTAATATCCTAATACAGAGATAACTTGCTCAACCTGTTTGTGGCTGGTCTTTTTACAATAGCTAGGAAATGGGTACAAGCTAATTGTCCCTCAACCAATGAATGGATAATGAAAATGTGGACCATTTACAAAAACACAAGGAAATCAGGAAAGTAAATGGATGGAGCCAGAAACTGTTACACTAGCTGAGGTAACCCAGATTCAAATAAACAAGAGAGTGTCTCATATGAGGATCCTAGCTCCAAATCCTTAGGTGTGAGTTTATATCCTGGTTTAACCAAAGGAGCTAGGATAATGGATAGGAATTATACCTGGAGATGGGAAAAAGGAGTTCTGGAGGGGGAGGAAAGTAGGAAACAGGTGCTATGAAGAGGGAAAGGGGGGTACTTCAACTGAGGAGTGCAAAGAGGAGCACACAGTTTGAGAGAGAGGAAAGAGATTATACTTAGATGATAGGAAAAGCAAAAGTTAAATGTATTTAATAAGCATACTGAAAATGCATGTAAAATATAAACAAAGGTGCATGTATATAGCTGAAGGCTATATAACGAAACCACAGTGCTAGGCAAGAGAAACTTCTTTTGGAGTTGTTAGTCAGAGTAGTCTAAGGGACTCCCCAAAATAATATAAGATACCACCACAGCCTTTTACTGTCTCCCAGAACATAAGGTAAGATTCTGGTGCTGAAGAAATAGCATAGTTTGGTCACAGGACTTGGAGAAATTGAATTGGAAATGACATGGAAGCCTTGTCCATGAAAATTAGCTCTTATAGTATCTGAAGATACTATGCAAGCTGCCAAGGGAGAAAACCAATTAATGGTCTTATCCAGCTGTAAAGCCTCTGAATCAGCCTAGCAAATAATCTCTACTGGTTCAGCAGTAGCACTTTTATAACAGGGGTGATCAACAGCCGTCTAATTGAACTTAAAGCCCCCTCAATGGGAGAGAATTCCTGCATGGTACTGTAAAGATAGCCAAGTGCACATAGCTGGAAGAACCCGAGAGAAGAACCTATTCCTGTTGCTTCCTTAAACCAAACTAATTTCTTACTATATTCCAGCTGAGTCCAGTTAGTGCTTCCAGTATGCTCATGGGCATAGGGCCATGCCTTGGAGTGGGAGCCACATACCAGGGCCATGCCCTTGAAGAAAACTGATTCTCCCTCATCAACTGAAAAGTGGCATAACTTTTTTTTGGTCTTTTTGGGACAGGATCTCCCTTTAATCTCAGCTCACCTGGAGCTCGCTATGTAGACCAGGCCTGCCTTGAACTCACAGAGATCTGACTACCTCTGCCTCCCAAATGCTGGGATTAAAGGTATGTACCATCATGCCCAGTTAAGTAGCATAACTTTTTTTTTGGTCTTTTCAAGACAGGGTCTCCCTGTAGCCCCACCTGGCCTGGAACTCACTCTATAGACCAGACTGGCCTTGAACTCACAAAGATCTGCCCGCCTCTGCCTCCTGAGTGCTAGGATTAAAGGCATGTGCCACCATGCCCGGCAAATTGCCGGCACAGGGATACAACCATAGGAGGTCATCATATAGTAAAAATCATATATTGTGCATGTAATAAATATTCATATCATGTTTACTTAAATTCCATGGACAGTAAACTACTGAATGAAGAACTGGATATAGTGGCCAGGTGGTGCAGTGCCTTTAGTCTCAGCACTAGGGAGGCAGAGGCAGACAGAACTTTGTGAGTGAGTTTGAGGTGGGCCTGGTCTACAAAGTGAGTTTTAGGCCAGTCAGGGCTACATAGGGTCTCTCTCTCTCTCTCTCTCTCTCTCTCTCTCTCTCTATATATATATATATATATATGTGTGTGTGTGTGTGTGTGTATATATATATATATGTGTGTGTATATATATATATACACATATATATATATATGTGTGTATATATATATATGTGTGTGTATGTGTGTACCTGAATATAGAAATAAATTAGAAGAAAATTTCATAAATTTCATAATTTTTAAAATTATGTGAAACAAATTGGGGAATCGAGAATACAGGTGTAGCAAGGGAATTTTGTGAATAAATGAGGTGGTCCCTACTGTGGGTGGAGAAATGAAGCAATCAGCGAATGATACCAGAAAAACAGAATTTCCATCTGGGAAAAAAAAATTTCAAACCTATCACCTACCAGCTACAAAAATTAATTTCAGATGGATTAAAATCTAAATATATAAACAAAATGCTACAGAAATGGAAGAGCATGGTTGGGACTTTGGAAAATTCTGACAATGCTATATAAAAAAATGATTAAAATTATATAATAATCAAAATTTATAAATGATAAAGATTGGGGGAAAATCACATCTAACTTAGATAGTCCAGATAATTAAGTAAATTTTCAATTAAAGAAGAAAATATTTTCAAAAATATTAGTAAAAAATAAAACTATCTTATACATCAACATAATCATTTTAGTTAACTCTATAGATATAAATTCAAGGTAGAAAATGTATCTGCCCTGTAGCTATATGGGAACTATTTCCAACTGTACTTGTTACCCAGAGAACTGAAATTTGATGCAATGTATTGCATCAGTTTGGCAAAGAAAATAATTTTAAATTTGTTAAACTCATATTGGCAAGAGTCAAGAATTCATGAACTTTCATGTATGACTGGTGGGAATAATTTGACACAACTATCTGAAAGAGCGTTTGGCAGAATTCCTATAAAGAATTAAAATGTGAATCCCATTGTAGTGAGTACTTCTACTTCTGGTGATGCCAGGAAAATGGGATCCGCACAAGAGGCACAAGAAGAGAATGGCAAAATAAAATCTGTCAACTCTCGACAATGGATAGCATCCAACAGTTAAAAACACACTGGTAGTTCCTTGCGTCCTGGCAAACAAAGATTGCTAAGGCTTTAACAAAGATGCCAGCACAGGGATACAACCATAGGAGGCCATCATATAGTAGAAATCATATATTATACATATAATAAATATTCATATCATGTTTACTTAAATTCCATGGACAGTAAACTACTGAATGAAGAACTGGATATAGTGGCCAGGTGGTGTACTGCCTTTAGTCCCAGCACTAGGGAGGCAGAGGCAGACAGAACTTTGTTGAGTTTGAGGTGGGCTTGGTCTACAAAGTAAGTTTTAGGCCAGTCAGGGCTACATAGGGTCTCTCTCTCTCTCTCTCTCTCTCTCTCTCTCTCTCTATATATATATATATATATATATATGTGTGTGTGTGTGTGTGTGTGTGTGTGTGTGTGTGTGTACCTGAATATAGAAATAAATTACAAGAAAATTTCATAAATTAAATATTTGGAGAATTTTTATGCATATAATTTAGAAAAGGAACAATCAATGAGGATTCAAAGAAGCAATCATCACTACTAAGGAGGGCTGGAAAGGTGAGTACCCTGAGATCCTCAAGGAGAACAAGCTGTTTGAGCACTATCAAGAGCTCAGGATCAAGTGGGACCTGTTCATGGATGCACTCTGGGAACCCCTCCTGGCCCATGCTGAGAATGACCGGGTACAAAAGATTGCTATGAAACTTGCTTATTTTCAATAGCCCCACAAAAGGGATTCTCCATTGCTTGAAGAACAAGTATTTTAAGGAGTTGGAGAATATGGAGGTGGACTGTCAGAAAGTGAAAGTTCCAAAGCTACTGAGTTGGTATCCAGAGGAACTTGCCTGGCACACATATGTGAGTCGAAAAATCTTGAGAAAGTCCCACAGTTGGAAAAGTTTCATAAGTTCCTGGTTAGCGAAACTGAATCGGAAATATCTGTCATTGGGAGGCTGCTAGCATGATCCCACGGCTGATGCTCAGTGTTCAGCCATAACATAAGATAGTGTGTAAGTGTGCAGCCCCTGGGTCAAAGGCCACATGGTTAAATGAAGTGCTGCATGCTGACAGGAATGTCCCCTTTCCAGAGGGCTTTGTAATCGCTAGTGATGTGGACAAAAGCCCTGCTACCTGCTCCTTCACCAGGCGGAAAGGCTGAGCAGTCCCTGCATCATGGTGGTAAATCATGATGCATCCAGCATACCTAGTAGATGTGGAAAGAGATTCTCTTCTATGATCCAATCTTATGAGATGACCCTTGCAGTGGAGATGGCACTATGGGAAAGAACGCTGCTGATGTCTGGGAGGAGTGGAGCGCCTTGAACAGCCCGCAGCTCCATGGCTTACTATGGTGGTTTGAATGAGAATGTCCCCCATAAGCTTCAAGTATTAGACATTTGTCCCCACTTGGTGGGGCTGTGTGGGAAGATCTTAGAAGGTATGGCCTTGCTAGAGGAAGTACGGCGTTGGGCTTAGAGAGTTCAACAAACCTTGCCAGCCTTCAGTTGCTCTCTCTGCTTCGTGTGCTCCCTGGAAGATGTGACCCTCCAGCTCTTGTCACAATGCCTCCGGCCATGATCAACTCTAATTCCCTGGAACCGTCAATCATAAGCTCAAATAAACTCTTCCTTTTACAAGTTCCCTTGGTCATGGTGGCTTTATCACAGCAACAGAAAAGTGACTAATACACTTACCATTGAGGATTGCCACCCGCGGGGCTGAGGCTGGCGGAAGGGGGCAGGATGGTGTACTCCACCTGTTCTTTAACCCCATCCAGGATGAAGCACTCACGGGATCTCTGCTGGAAAAAAGCGAAGGTGTCCTGGAGCTTGCTGGGATGTCTGCTGAACTGCCAGGCCTGAGGTGAATGCAGAGGGAGCTGGCAAGAGGGTGGTTATTTTTTTAAGATTTAGAGACTTTAGTCCTTACTGTGAACTTAGGCGGGGGTTAGGGGAGGATGTCAGTGTGCTATACAGACTGAAGAAATACTGCCCCACCAAAGTTCATGTCCCTTGTTAGGCCTAAACTGGCCTTAAGGTACAGTCTTTTTAAAATTCTTTATAGGAAAAGTTGCAGCTCCTTGTGGGGTCTCGGGCCTGTTCTGCGCTTCAATGATAATTTAGGCTGCACGCCAGGGCAGTGCAGTCGTGATGTGCTGTGATGCCTGAGGCCTCATGTGACTTCTGTGCCTTTGTACTGAAAGGTGAAGCAAGCTTTCCCAGAGGGGGCTCTGTGGCCAATTGCGATGCCAAGTGGGGGACTCTTTTGTGCTTTAATTCAGGGGATGCTTTGGAGTTTATTTTTAAATGAGGTTGGGATCACTGGGGTAATTAAAGAGCTATTATGATAAAAACTTGATCAATGTAGAAGTTACAAGATTTACTTTCTTTTTAAAATTTTTATTTATTTTTTATATGAATGAATGTACTGTCTGCATGTAGGTTTGTGGACCCGTGTAGTGCAATGCTGCGGAGGTCAGAAGAGGGTGTCAGATTCCCCTGGAACTGGAGTTTAAGACGGTTCTCAGCCACCATGTCAGTGCTGGGGAGCCAACCTGGGTCCTCTGCAAGAGCAGTCGGCGCTCTTCACTGCTAGGCCATTACTTTCAATACTGAGAGAGAGAAGAGGGGGACATGGACAAACAATGGAAATAAAGAATTATTTATGGGGCTAGAGAGATGGCTCAGTGGTTAAGAGCGCCGACTGCTCTTGCAGAGGACCCTGGTTCGATTCCCAGCACCCACATGGCGGCTGAGAACCGTTTTTAACTCAAGTTCCAGGGGAATCCGACGCCCTCTTCTGACCTCCACAGTATTGCATGCCTCAGGTGCACCAATCTACATGCAGACAGTACACTCATACACATAAAAATAAATAAATAAAAATAAAAATAAATTATTTATTTCCTTCTTTGTGATTTGTCTGAATACATGTAAGTGTACTGCATGCACACAGTGCCAGTGGACACTAGAAAAAGGTACCAGATCCACTGGAGCTGGAGTTACAAGCCACAGTGTGGGTGCTGGGGATCCAACCCAGGTCCTGTGCAAGAACAGAAAATGCTCTGAAGCACTGAGCCATCTCTCCAGTCCCCTGACAATTTTTATTTCTTTATTTTATTTTTGTTTCTTTGGTCTTTTTGAGACAGGGTCTTCCTTTAGTCCCAGCTGGCCTGGAGCTTGCTATGTAGACCAGGCTGGCTTTGAACTCACAGAGATCTGCCTGCCTCTGCCTCCCGAGTGCTAGATTAAAGCCCCTCTTTATTTTATTTTTATTTATATTTTAGAGAGGATTTCACTACGTAGACTAGAAATCACTATGTAGACCAGGCTGGCCTTTAACTCACTATGTAGACCAGGTTGGCCTTGAATTCACTATGCAGACCAGGCTGGCCTTTGCCTCCTCAGTGCTGCTGTACATGGTAAGTTTAGTTGTACATTTTAGGAAGTATATGAACACATTCACACATATTCACCCTATGCATATACATACACACAAAAGAAATGCAAAAGATACATGCAAAAAAACTGATACATATACATACGTATAAAGGGGTGGAGTTAAATGTCATTAACCAGTACTTTCCTTTTATTTGCTCCTCTAGAAACAAAATTGGCAACAGAATCCACATATACATCCACATAATCAAGATAACTAAACTAAAATAAAATAAAATTTAAAAACCCAAAGGACTGGAAGCATTACTTATACTAAATATGTGACAATCCTTATTGCTTGCTGTCCTGCCCAGTTGCCCACAGAAGATCAAATAGACATTTGCAGACAGCCTGAAATAGACTGCTCATGCCAGATCTTCTCAATCCCCACATTTAAAGTCCTTGATGTTTGGGGGAGACAAACGAAGTTTATGACAAGTGTCCCAAAGCAGTACTTGTAGTGTTCAGTAATTAACTAGAAAACAGCCCATTTTGGAAGTCAACAAGGAATGCTCTCCTGCTCTTGCTTTTGACTGAAACCTCTGGTTTAACACTATGTACAATGAAGAAATGGACCCTTTATTCAGTGACAAAAAGCCATTGTTATAATGACTCAATTACCAATATTCCCATTGTTTGCCAGAATAAACACATACAAATGATTATTTATAGATCCAATGATTAACTCTGTTTTCTTCTGGAAAAGGTCATTTTAGAGTTTTATGTGACACACATGTTCAAAGCTCTTCCAAAAAATGAAGACCAGAGTTGTTGTTTAGCAGCCAAAAGGTTTCTACTCTTCCTGGTCATCTTAGGTTTCTCGTGGTTGGCTGTGTTCAGCTGTTTTCAAATTTTCATTAAGTCACTTTTGCCAAGTGTATTATTAATTATTGGGGACTGAGTTTTACCAATCACCAAATCCTTAAGTACATAAAATCAGTTGCTGAGAATTTGAAAAATGATCCTGTTTTGGGCTGCGTTCTTTTCTAATGTCTCATGAATTCTGGATGGTAGGGATATGCTGCTGAGCACTGCACTGTGACTCAGGCCTTCATCATAAACATGGATTCCTTCCTTAGTTGGGTTACTCTGCTGAGTGGGAAGAGAAGTTGTTGTTTTCTAATATTGTCAAAGAATTAAGTCCCTTCCTGGCCCTGACTCCAAATAGAGTCTCATCCTCTCCCTTTTATCCTTTCTCTCTCTCTCCTTTTTTGTCTTCTTCTCTTCTGTAGGCCTTAAAATGAATCACAGAAATTGGCATTAACATATATCTCCAAATATTCTAACTAAAATGATATACTAATGCTAAATTGTCTCTATAGTTGTCAAGTTTCTGACAGCATTGCTAAGAAGCTACAGAGGAAAAAAAATTGAAATAATCCTTTTAATCTTGAATGTAGATAATAATTGCAAGAAAATTTTGTCAGTTAATTATTCATTTAGAAAATTTTCAAATATATAATTTAGTAATGGAACAACCAATGGGGATTCAAATAATACTCATCACTTCTAAGTATTTTTCTAAAGAAAATGACTGTGTAGTTGATATTTTAAAAATTTAACGATGTAGAAGTTAAGAAACTTATACTTCATAAAGAAATAAAGACATAAAGATAAAGAAAGACTGTTTCTACAAAGAGCCTTCTGGTCATTTATAACTCTGGCAAAATCACAGTCATCTGAGTTATAGCCAAGATAAAACCAGCTTTGGATTAACCTTGGTTATCTCTAATACACATGCAATAGGTTGGCACCTGATCAATTCTGTCCTGCAAGTTTCATTAAAAAGATCTCAATGGTCTGGAAACTGCTTTTGATTTGTGGATTGCACACAAATGATCCTTTTCTTACTCTGAGCTCTAATATAACAATATGTGCTTAGATTTGTGCAGAATGCCAAATAATACAAGGATGTCAAAATGCTCACGTACCCCATATTTATTCCTGCCTAAAAATCATGCAACGTTCAAGGTCAGCCTTTATTCCACATCTGTTTTCCTATGTCTCATGACTGGCTCTGTGTCTGATACAAGGTACGTGCTATTGGAATAGGTTAATGCTGAATGGGTATTGTTCTTGCATATTCATAGCTGTGTGACTATTAAATGGATATTTTAGAGAACAGCATATGGGCTGAGACTTAGGTGTGGCAACATGCACATGAGATCACTTCTGGAACCTGAGTCAGGCTCTTTCAGTCCTCTGAAGGTGACACTCAACCTCAAAGAGGCTGTCACTTGCTTTTCTCTGCCTATGATCTGACCAGGTTAACTAAAATGTAGTTCTTTAAAATGTGTTTGAAAGATTTTAAATTGAGCTTAGTATAGAACACTTGCCTAGCACATGCCTGGGCTTAGTTAGCCCCCAACGACACACATACACACACACACACACACACACACACACACACACACACACACTGTAAATAATTATCATCTAGGGAAATTTATAATGTTCAAAGGAAGACAATGGAAAAAGGGAATTGCTAGGTTGTGAGAGCTGCTCTCAGATGCAGGACGTAAACGTCTTTGTGTAAGGAAAGTTGGTCCTTCCAGGAAGAAGGAATTTAAACACTTTCAACCAAAGGGTACAAAATGAAAGATTCAATAAGGCTGAAAAATGGTGTTGGCCTCTAAGACCCAGGGGCAATGAAGGGCTAAAACTAAGTCGAAGGACAGTTACAATTCTCCAATATTTGAATTTAACAGGGAACCAGCAAGAGGATTTGAGTTAAGGGTTGCTTAAATAAAATCAGGTCTGCTTCAAGGCAGGCATTACTGGTAGGAACTGATAGGACTAGCCAATGGAGTTCTAAATGCCGGATTGTCTCTTACTGCCTGCAGGACTTCCAGTCTCTTCGTTACTGTGAGGCCCAATGACACCTGGAAAAGTCTGAATAAGGAAATGAATAACACTAATACTCTCCTCATGTGGTCATTTTAACTGTGAGGAAAACTCAGCAGCATGCAAAGTTTGACAAAACCACCAAAATTTGGAGATGGCAGTTGATATAACAGCTGACTCCACACACACACCAAAAGCTGTATGTCAAAATGGGGTGGAGTGCACTCATGTTTCTGAGCATTGGTAGATTCTGGATCTCTTGTGGAATGATCTAGAAATTCAGAGGATAGGGAGACTGAGTTTAATTAAGTGAAAAATAAAACAACAGTGTAGAGATTCACTGGAAGCAATCCAAGTGTCCCTCAACCGATAAGAGGATAAGGAAAATGTGGTACATCTGCACAATGGAATTCTGTGCAGTGGTAAAGAAAGATGACATCATGGACTTTTCAGGTCAATGGATGGAACTAGAAGCCATTATGCTAAGTGAAGTAACATGGTCCCAGAAAAACAAATGACATATAGTGTCTCTCATTTGTGGATCCTAACACCAAATCTCTATTTGTAAGGTGAACTGAATAATTCTTTTTTTCTTTCATTTTTAGTAAATATAATACTTAACGTTACTTATCAACTTGCTATGTAATGTAGTAATGTGAAGTAGTATTTTTCTTTACCTGCATACAACTCTACTGTCAAAATGTGAATCCCTAAACATGTTTTGGAATTAACCTATAGTTTATTTTCAAACGTCATAATCTTGGTATATGTGTGGTGTGTATATGTGCATATTTTGAAGGGATACAAATTGGAAGGAACAACAACAACAAAGACTGGGTCAAAGAACTGACTGAAACAGTAAACTTCTGTTCAAAACAGTAAACTTCTGCATCAAAAAATTTAAAAAAGACTGAGAAAAAGAGGAAGGACATGTATGGCAGAATGCATACCCAAAATCTGAGGAAGTCTATATTTGTATAAATAATTATAATTAATATATATAAATATTTTTTTCCTCCAGAGAAGACAGACCTAATTTCTTTCCACTGGTAATGGTCATGATGTTGTTTATTTTCTAAAATAATTTTTTCTAAAACAGAAAATCTTAAATAACTATATATTATATTATTTAATCCATATATTTTGAATATATTACTGCATAAATAGTATATCTGTCATAAACTTTAAATTTGCTTCTCTCCTTTAGAAGCATATTATAGAAGTAATTCATCCATTCCATTTATTCTGTGTACGCTCAAAAAACATGACAAGCTTTCTCATGTTGAATGGAATTTGGAGTACTTCTGTTTTTTAACTACCATAAGAACTGCCAGGATGAATGTCCTTGTTCATATCTTCCAAAGCATTTTCCTCAAAATTGAAATGCTGGGTCATAAGATGACATATTTTAATTTTTATAAAATGCTTTCCGAACACTTGTGATCATTGAGTTTTCTCATCTGGGTCTGTGTGTATTTGATTTCCCAAATACCCAGGACATACTCAACTTTGAATGAAATATTTGTTTTTCAAATTTTATTTCTTTTAGTGCTAGTAAAGAGAGCCATCTTTTCATATGTTTCTTGTCAATGTAAGTTTCTATTTTGTGACTTGCCCATTATTTATTAAGTCACCATTTTGTGTGAACTTTTAGGAGTTTTTAATGCAGTCTTGGCAATAAGCCTCTGCCTGTAATATGTGTTGTAATGCCGTCTTCACCTCTGGCTCACATCTACTTGTTCACAGCATCTGTGCTAGTTATCTGTTTCTGTGAAACAAATTGCCTCAAACACAGCAGCTTAAAACAGCGCATGTTTAATATCTCACAGTTTTTGTGCATCAAGATTTGAACCTGGTTAAGCAAGCCCTCTGCTTCAGTGCCTCTGAAGTGGGGTCACCCTGAGTGCAGGCATATCTGAACAATCAACAGAGTATGGATCAGTTTCTAGGCCTATCTGCCTTGTGGCGTTGGTAGTATTGAGCGCCTTCGTACTGAACTGGGGCCTTCCTTCTTGGCTGGCTGACAGGACAACCTGCTTTACTAGTGTAAAGGAATTCACCGGAATGGAGCAAGGTAGTCAGACCTTTTGTAATCTAGCCAGGGAAATGGCCCACTCCTCAGGTTGAAACACTGTGTCAGAAATGAATTACTCCAGGGAAATGAATTACTCAAAGCCACACAAGGCAAAAGAAAAAGATCACAGGGGACCATATTAAAAGCATCTATCACAGTATCTTCCCTGTGCAGAAGCTTTTAATATGCAGTTTAGTGTATCTGATTTTTATTTATTATAACAATCTGCTTGTAAAAACATTTTCAAAAATCTGCTTGTTTAAAATTTCCTTTATCTTTTTTGTTCAAATATCATTTTGTCTTCTGAGATAGTAAAGATAGCAAGTTGTACTTTTCTCTCATAATTTTCCAAAGACATTCATTTAGTTTTATTTTATGATGTGAATGACAGATCATTTTTCTGCACAGAAAATTAAATATCTTAGTACCACTGTGTTCTCATATATTTGGAGTCACATTAATTTCATGTATTAATGTCCTGTGTTTCATTTTGATTCCTTTTTTATTCCTTTTGACCTGTTTCTCTCCTGGGGTAGCCTCATGACCTTGTCTTAAAGAACACATTCATTAAATTTTATTACAACTATTTTTTTGGTCTTTTTGGGGCAGGGTCTCCCTGTAGCCCAGCTGGCCTGGAACTCACAGAAATCCACCTGCCTCTGCCTTCCAAGTGCTGGGATTACAGGTCTGCACCATCATGCTTGGCTCTTACCACAACTCTTGATAACTTGGGAGTTATATAACTTTACCTTCATTTTTCCAAAACAATCTTGGTTGTTTCTATACATTGTTTCCTCTGTGATAAATTCTTCTTTATATGTAGGAGATAGTCCCCTAGTGGACTTTCCAAAACTTTGTATAATACTGATACAGATTTTTCCTATACACATACTTCTGATGAAGGTTAATTTATAAATTATCACAGTAAGAGATTAACATCAGTAGCTAATATGAAAATAGAACAAATATAGTAATATACTACAATAAAAATTCTTTAGGAGCTGTAGAAGTGGCTCAAAGGCTAAGAACACTTCCTACTCAATCACGAGGACCATCACCCACAATGAGCCACTTACAACCATCTGTAATTTCTTCTGGCCTCTCTCTCTCTCTCTCTCTCTCTCTCTCTCTCTCTTTCTCTCTCTTCCTATCTTTCTGCCTCCTTTGCTTCCCTCTCCCTTTTCTTCTCTTCCCACTCTTTCCCTCCCCTCTTCCCTCTCCCACACACCACAAATAATTTGAAGTCTCACTGAATTTTCTGTTACAGTTTATTTCTATTAACCTATCCTCACTAAATGATTTAAAACAATTTAAAAAGAACTTCAAAATAGTAAAAAAAAGTGAATATGAAATTGGAGACACAACAGAGTCCAAGAAGCTCATCCTGCATGCCTATTCTTTCACTCTCCTCTTCTACCTTGAAGACTTTTATGAACTATTTGAAAATCTCTGATGTCCATGACGGCATGTTCTAGTTTGCAAACCTCAAACCAAACCAAGGCAAAATTGTTGTTGTCCTTCTTAGAGATAAATTAAATTAAGGCTTTCAATTTTGACAAATTTACACAGAGCCACTTAGACTTAAAGAAAGAATTTATGATATAAACACATGTCTTCCTGACCACAAAGTCAATGTTCATAAGCATTATGTTATGCTCTTTCCTTTCCCTCAAAAATGCTGAACTGTAAAGCAGGAACATCCCTTAAACTGACTTGGGCCAGAGAGATGGCTCAATAAAAGTGCTTGCAGCCAAGCCTGATAACCCGAATTAGATCAATGAAATCCACAGGATAGAAGGAGATAACTGACTCATGCAAGTTGTCCTCTGACCTGAATATATGGCGGGGGGTGGGGTGAAGATGAGAATATATTTTTGTACTAGGATCATAGTTATTTGGAACAGGATTAATCATTGTCCATGTTTTATGATATTCTCATGTAAAGCCTACATTTATCATTTTATTTATTCAATTCCCTATTGTATATAATATATACCCATAATCAACCAACCAAAACAAAAGCTGAGGGGCTGGAGATATGGATCAATGATTATTAAGAGCATCAGCTGTTCTTGAAAAGAACTCACATTCAATCCCCAGGACCAACAGGGCCACTAATAACCATCAAACTCCATTGCAGGGGATCCAATATCTTCTTCTGACCTCTGCAGACATTGCAAAACTATGAGTGTATTTATTATATACATGCAGGCAATACACTCATACACATAAATATTAAAATAATAAAATATTTTAAAAGCCGAAATGTCTGTAACAGCATAAAATACGGTGCCGTCTCCTTTCATCTCCTTACTGCTCATCTCTGCTAATACACATCATTCTGAGATCCATGTCCTTAATTTCTTTTGGTTTCTTTCTTGTACTTCGATGTCAAAAGATGTTTACTTACATGTTCTAAACTTTTAAAACTTTAAGGATCTTTTAAGACTTTAATTTGCCAGATGTTTTGTTTTAGTAATGGTGAGGGACATGAAGTCCAACTTTGTTATTTTTCAAATGACCAGTCATTTTTCCCAGGACTATTATATCTATCAGTTTCTCTTCTGTTACAAACCAAAGTTCATTGCTTACCAAGATATTTTCTGTGCTTCTGATCCCTGTGTTTAACATTTCTTCTGTTATTACCTTCCTATCTTAAATTCCAGCTTGATAACATGTCTAGCTTCCTGTCCAACAAGTTTTCACTCCCGTCTTACTTCTTCAAAAGGTCGAGATCTCCTGGTTATTATTCTTCCTTGTAAAATGTAGCAGCATCTTAGAAGTTCCCCAATAAAATTCTATTGGAATGTTAACTGGAGTTGTATGCAATTTCTAGCCCAATTACAGAAAAAATAACAATATTTGTAACATTAACTTCTCTTGAACATGATAATTCATTTATTTGTGTATTTTTCATATCTCAACCCAATTTATATTATAATTATCCCAATGGAGGGTGCACATATCTTTGTTAGACTAGTTCCTAAATGCTTGATACTTTCTGGTGTTACCGTGTGTTTCTCTCTTACATTACATTCACTTCTGGCTATTAATCATACTAACTAATAAATTATTTCTAAGAAGCTGACAGTTCTTTATGTTTTATATGTATATACACATTGCAGAAGTAATGAGACATGTAACTGACAGTTTCAAATGATCATGTGTTCTTTCTTCTCTTGCTGCTATTTTAAATATTTCTCCATGTAGAGTGATATTTGGTCCAGGTTTAAATTTTTTTTGATAAACTTAGAATGCTCTTCTACTCTTATTTTAATAAGTTCTATATTTATGTCATGAATAGACATGGACTTTATGCTTGCTTATTCATTGCTATGAGTTTAGCTCAGTTGTAGAACACTGGCCTACTATGTGCAAAGACTTAAGTTCAACCCCAGCACTGAAAAATACTTCTGGAAGGGTACTATTGCTTATCCTACACCTACTAACATAGTTACACTTTAAAAACTCACCTTGAGTGTCCAGTCTATATTGTTGTAGTTTCACCATTAACCCCAATCGAAGCCCTTACATTGAACATACAAGCCCCCCCTTTCAGGATGGTGGGACCCATGAGCTGTGTGGGTTTGGGCACAACTGCTTGCAAATTGGTTTTACATGAAGGATGCTTGTACTCACAAATTATCACCTATTGTTAAAAAAATGAAAACAAAACAAAACAAAAAAGCAGAGAAAGATGCAGAAAACTTACGGCAGAATGCACGATCTGCGATGGGTAGGGGTGGGGTGGGGGGGAAGGGAAGGGGATATATGCCTGAACTGAATTGGAAAATGATGTATGAAATACACAAAGCATCAATAAAAATAAATTAAAAAATAAAATAAAATAAAATAAAAACTCACCTTGAGCATAACTTATCATTTTATACATTGGTCAAGTTGCATATATTGTTAAGATAATTTGCATCCATAAAAAACAGGGAAATGGATGTATAATGTTTTCAATATTAATTATCCATAGAAAAATTCACAAAGTAAGCCCATGAAACATTACTCTTAATAGGTGTCCCCACACAATAAAGGGTTTCCAAGTTTTCATTTCAGGATGATTATGTAGCACCACCCTTTGGGTATATATAATTCACACTAATAGGAAACTAGTCTACAGTATAATCACGTGTATGTAATTCATTCTCTTTCCAGTGTGACTCCAACATTTTCTTTCTCTTGTGAGGTGTCCTGTTCAAACTTCTAGAAACTGTTCATTATGGTACACACCTCCTATCTTAGCACTTTGGAGGCAGAGGCAAGAGGATTGTTAGTTCAAAGCCAGCTGGGCTACATAGCAAAATCTTGCCAAAATCCCAGGCTCTGCCTCAATGCATTGGGAAATGCTAAGTAAATGGGAACACAAAACTTTAAAAGAATCCCTTTCACCTTTTTGGACTGAATATCTACTTTTAGATGCTACATGCAACACTTCAACAATGAGGTAAAATAGATTTTCCTTAGGCAGCAAGTCCAGCACTTCAGTGTCAACAGTGATGCATTTGAACAGGAAGTTACACCATTAATCTTGATCAAGAATCACCAAGCTTAGAGCAGGGGCCAAATCCAACCCTTTCTGCAGTAAAGAAGCCACAGTGGGATTTTTATTAGAAGGAGACAGCTGGCTGATGGAGCACAGCTGATCCAGATATGGCACAGTGCCAATTTCCATCATGCCTCATTGCATGCACAGTTGGGGCTTTTCCTGTTCCTAACACCAGACCTCTCCCACTCCAGATACCCATTGCCTCATCCTGGCTCTCTGTGCTTAATTCCTAACAATACACACTAGTAATGTTAACCTTCTTCATAAGTACCCCGTCTAGAGAAATGTTGTACACTCAATAACTCCCCACCACAAAGTGAAAAACCCACTTCCTTTGTCTGAAGTGAAACTAGATCTAAGTATAACCTATGCTCCAGATCTCCCCTCAGGGTCAGGCTAGTGTTGGAACATCCTCTAATCATACCTTTTCTCCCACTCCCTGTCACCTCTACCTCATCCGTACAAGTTTCCACTGGAAGCACTCTTCAGGACGCCACTTGCATGTGCATCTTTGCTTCAGGTTTTACTCCTGAAGAACGCACTCTAAGACCAATGTTACATGTCAAGCGCCACTGGTGGGATTCAATACAAGTGCCCTGTTGTTGGCTCTCTGTCATTTGCTGATTCTATGGATAGCTCTCATATAATCTCTTATCTGTGTGAATGGTGTACTGGGAGTGGGGAGGAGGGGAATATGGTACCAGGACAGAAATCCTACAAAATTATTCCTATTTTAAAGAGGTGTTTTTTTATTCCTTGATAAGCATGTAGTCACTGGTAGACAAGATTACTGGAGTTCATTAAAATTCTCATTAGATTTGGAACGACATGACTTTGGTACAGGAAGTAAAAAACATCACCAAAAGGTTTACTAGATATTTATGGCTTATGTTTGTTTTAGAGTTATTTATCCTTCAAAGAAAATCACCAACTAAACAAGGAAAACAGAATAATAGACTATATACAAGATGATCTATTGTCTCCTTTGATCATCAGTTAGATATTATCACAGTCCTTTCATCAACATGAAAACTCCCAATACGATCTGGTAATATTCTACTTTCAAGACTGACTTTAATAATGAAGGACTGAAAAAGTAAAAAGTTTCTGTGGTGAAATATCCCTCCCTCCTGTTTCTCCTTAAACGTATAAAGCTGGCCATTGAACAAACAGGACAGATGACATAAAAACTTCTAATTTTCAAAGGCAGTGTCTAATCTAATGCAATTAAGAGTTGCTCTCTGAGTTGAAGAGTTGCTGTCTTCCCAGAGGCAGTACCCCATGTTTCCAGTCTCTATCTCTCCTTTCACATCACCATTTGGATGTCCCTTCATTCCCATGCCCTGTTTTTCCTTAGCTGCACCATAAACAGTAAAGGCACAATGTCTGCACCCCAGCTTTCTGATTCTTAACTCTCCATTTCATTATCTGTGAAATGAAGCTAGTAACAGCAGTTTGAAAAAACCAAACCTCTGGGCTGGAGAGATGGCGTAGCGGTTAAGAGCGCCGACCGCTCTTAGAGAGGACCCGGGTTCGATCCCCAGCACCCACATGGCGGCCGAGAGCCGTGTGAAACTCCAATTCCAGGAGAACTCCAGTTTCAGGGGAATCCGACACCCTCTTCTGACCTCCGCGGCATTGCACGATACGGGTGCACAGACTTGCATGCGGACAGTACATTCATACACATATGGAAATAAATAAAATTTTAAAAAAATAAAAACCAAACCTCTGACAGTCACTTCTCCCTTTAAAACTAATTTATATAATTTAATTGATAGATTTAATGTAAGAAATATATTTTAAAACTGTGGAGGACACCAATACAACTTTTAATAGAAGTCCTTGTGGTGGGTACAGAGACAGAAAGGAAGCCTTTACATATTTTACAGGTCATCCCTCCACTGCAAGGTCATTTTTGTGTGTGTGTGTTTTGGACATTTAAAAACGTATTTATGTAGTTATTATTTACGTGTATAAGCGTTTAGTAGTTTGTGTGTCTAAATGCCCATAGAGGCCAAAAGAGGGTATAGGATTCCCTAGAACTAGAGTTACAGGTGATTGTTAGCCACCAGTGGGTGCCAGGAACAGAATTTGGGTCCTCTGGAAAAGCAGCCAGTGCTCATCAATGCTGAACTGTCTCTCAAGTCCGTCACCTAGCTTCTTTTTATATAAATTCTTGGGATCAAACTCAGCTCCTTGTGCTTGCAAGGTAAATATTTTTACCAACTGAAACCTCTCCCTTGCTCCTAAAGTAGGGAAACTTTTGAATTCATTGTGTCTTCTTCAAAGGGGTTTTGAGAGATTTGACCTTAGCAAAATTGTAATTCCTACATTAACAGGCTATTTTCTAACAGTTATGTAATCTAGAATATACCGTTCTTTCCATGTGTTCCCATAGCAGCTTCTGCCTTTATATATCCTTCTAAATCTAACATGAAATGAGGCAATTATTATTTTACTCCAAAAATACACTGTGGTGGTTTGAATGTGTGTTCCCCATAGGCTCTAGGTATTCAGACATTTGTCTCCAGTTGGTGGCGCTGTTTTTGGAGGTCTTAGAAAAGGTGTGGCCATGCTGGGGGAAGTGTGTCACTGGGGGCAGGCTTAGAGAGTTTAACAAGCCTCGTGGTGTACAGTTGCCCTCTCTCTGTTTCCTGTGCTCTTTGCGAGATGTGACCCTTGGTTTGCTGCTCCAGATCCAGCTGCCACGCCTCCCGCCACAATGGACTCTCATTCCCTGGAACCGCCAATCGTAAGCTCAAATAAACTCTTTCTTTTATAAGTTCCTTGGTCTGGTGTTTTATCACAGCAACAGAAAAGTGACTAAAACATACACTTAATTATAAATTTGTTGATCCAGGTAAAATGGAGCCCTAAGCATCTTAAAGGAAAACTAATAGACTGTGACTCAGTGACAATTTTACATTTTAGTGGGTGCTCGACTTGACTTGGAAGTCAAGCATAATACTTGGCTAACTCTCAATCAATTATATGTATCAAATCTGTCCTGCTTATGCTTCTACATTAGCCAACTCTGAGACAAACATCTGAAAAGTGGATATCGAAGCAATCCAGGAGGAATCAGCAGCAGAGTAGAAAGGGAAGGCAAGGATGACAAAACCTGACACCCAGAAGCCCATCCAGAAAGTTACCGCTGAGAGTTTAATGATGTTCAGTATGGAATGCTGGAAGAACACGGAAAACACCCAAGAGTTTCCTCAGTTCAGAAACAAGGAATTAATTAACAGTTTCATCAATCATTGAATAATCTATGCTACTGAAGAGTCCTAATTTTTTAAAGAAACATTTTTCAGGCTACCATGTCAAATAGAAGAAAAGTAGAAAGGAAATTTACAAGCTTCAGGGAAGGTGGTGCAGCAAGGAGATGTAGATCCTTACACTTGAAAGTGAGCCAACACACATAGACATGTAAGGCCTGAGGGTTGCAGTGAGGTACAAATGGCATCCACCCCATAATGCAACCCATCAAATCCTATAGTGACCTCAGAAATGCACTAAGGGACATCAGGGTACACTAACTTGACATGATGGGCCTTAACATAAATGACAACATGCATGAAATCCAGTGGGTGTTAGAGAGCTATGGGAGGGTGGGGTTGAGGGGATTATAAAGATGATTTAAATGTATTGTTACATAAACAAAAATTCAATGAAATTCATAAAAGAAATACAAATGAGAGTATGATATGGTTCATTGAAAATTCAATCTCACAAAACTTAGTGATCTCAAAAGTCATGCATACATCTCTATCATAAAATAATCCCCAGAATTGTAATGTGTCTGTATCATAACATACTCATAGTGTGTTTTAAAGATGTGTGTCTCTTTAATTCCCTCACACTAAACTGGTTGTTCCTTAAAGTCAGGAACATGGCAAGGCTGTCCCCTATTGCCACTCCTCTTCAATATATTGCTTGAAGCATTTGCTAGGGCAATAAGACAAGAAAGGGAATTTAAAGGAGTACTATTGGAAAAGAGGAAGTCAAACTATCCCTCTTTGCAGATGATATGATAGTTTACCTAAGGGATGCTAAAAACTCCACCAGAAAACTTCTAGAAATGATTAACAGTTTCAGTAAAGTGGCAAGATACAAAATGAACCTAGAAAAATCAGTAGCATTTTTTTAAACCAACAACAAGCAACTGGAGAAGGAATGTAAGAAGACCTTCTCACTCAAAATAGCCTAAAAATAATAAAATACCTAGGAACAAACTTAACCAAAGACACCAAAGATCTCTATAATGAAATTTTAAACCCCTGAAGAAGGAGATTGAAGAAGACATCAGAAGATGGAAAGAACTCCTCTGCTCATGGATTGGAAAAATTAAGATAGTAAAAATGTCCAAATTAATATACAGATTCAATGCAATCCCAATTAAAATCCCCATGACTTTCTTCACAGACTTGGAAAAAATTCTTAATTTCATATGGAAAAACAAAAGATCCCGAATAGCCAAAGCAACCCTGACCAAAAAGACAAATATAGGGGAGATCTCTATACCAGACTTCAAACTATACTTCCGGGCTATAGTCATAAAAACAGCCTGGTACTGGTATAAAAATAGACCTGAGACAAATGGAACAAAACTGAAGATCCGAACCTAATCACATACAATTTCAGCCACCTCATATTTAACAAAGGGGCTAAGAAGACTCAATGGAGGAAAGACAACATCTTCAGCAAATGATGTTGGCAAAACTGTATCACCACTTGTAGAAGAATAAAATTAAATCCCTACCTCTCACCCTGTACAAAAACAACTCCAAATGTATCAAAGACCTCAAAGTGAAACCTGAAACTCTGAAGGTAATAGAAGAAACATTGACAGCGACCTACAAGACATAGGCGTAGGAGAAGACTTTCTAAGTCAGACAGCAGCTGTGCAGGAAATAAGGTCAACAATTGACAAGCAGGACCTCATTAACTCAAAAGCTTTTCTACAGCAAAAGAAACAAGCAAAGAAGTGAAGAGAAAACCCAGAGTGGGAGGAAACCTTCACTGCTGATACATCTGATGGAGCATTAACTTACAGAATATATAAACTACTCAAAAACAAAGAAGTAGGAAAACAAATGACTCACTCAAAAGATGGAGTAAAAAGCTGAACAGAGCCTTCACAAGTGGTGAAATAGAGATGGCTTAGAAACATCTTAAAAAGTGGTCAACATCATTAATAATTAAGAAAATGAAAATTAAAACCACTTTAAGATATCGTCTCACTCTGATAAGACTGGCTAGGATCAAGAAAACAAATGGTACCAAATGATGGAGAGGTTGTGGGAAAAAGGGAACACTCATCCACTGCTGGTGGGAATGCAAACTTGTATACCCACTATGTAAAGCAGTATGGAGAACCCTTAAATGACTTAAAATGAGCCTACCACCTGACCCAGTCATACCACTCCTTGGTATATACCCACAAGACTCATCCTACAGCAAAGATATGTGCACATCTATGTTTATTGCAGGCCTCTTTATAATAGCAAAGAGCTGAAATCAACCTAAGTGCCCCACATCCAAGGAGTGGATAGAGAAAATGTGGTACTTGAATACAATGGAGTTCTATGCAGTGGTAAAGAAAGATGACATCATGAAATTTGCAGGTAAATGGATGGAACAAGAAGCCATAATGCCAAGTGAAGTAACACAGTCCCAGAAAAACAAACAATGAATGGTATCCCTCATTTGCGGATGGTAGCACAAAATACCTAGTAAAAAGGCAAACAGAGTATATATATATAATATATATATATATACATTGTATTATATATATATATATTAATATTTATTATAAATATATATCATCATTGTATAATATTATACAATATCTATATTATTATATTATTATTATATTATATATAGTATCTTCTATATACTGCGTTTGGTATATTTGTATATCTGAGAGACAAAGTTAAGATATTACAAGATATTGGTGGGGAGAGAATGATATAGCGATGACTAGAGAGAATGAGAGAGACACAGAGGCGAGAGAGAGAAGAGAGAGCGGAGAGAGAGAGGAGAGGAGAGATAGAGGAGTGTAGATAAGAGAGAAGAGAGAAGTAGAGAATAAGAGAGGGAGTAGAGAGAGGAAGATGGAGAGGATAGAGAGCAGAGATACAGAAGGAGATGGAGGAGAGAAGAGATGATGTGAGAGAGTATGAGAGAGTGATAGAAGAGAGAGTAATTACAAAACAATATGAGGTTGGGATAAGAGGAGCTTTGTAGAGAAATATAAAAGGACAAATATTAATATATTTATATCTTAATAATATTAATATGAATATATATCTAATACTCTATGTATATATTATATACTATATATTATATATATTACCTGAAAGCAGCTGTGCCATTATAATGTGAATCCCTTAACGGGATCTAGAATTAACCTACCACTTATTTTCACACTTTGTTTTTTTGTTTGTTTGTTTGTTTTTTGGTCTTTTCGAGACAGGGTCTCCCTGTAGCCCCAGGTGTCCTGGAACTCACTATGTAGAACAGGCTGGCCTTGAACTCACAAAGATCCACCTGCCTCTGCCTCCCAAGTGCTAGGATTAAAGGCATGTACCACCACGCCTGGCTATTTTCACACTTTGTAATTGTGGTATATGGGGGGGTGGTATGTATGCATACTTAAAGGGGAAAATGTGAATTCTTAAACATGTTGTAGAATTAACATAGTTTACTTTCAGACATCATAATTTTGTTACGTGGGTGAAGAACATATATGCATATTTTGGAGCAATACAAATTGGAGTGAACAACAACAAAAGGACTGAGTCAAAGAACTGACTGAAACAGTAAACTTCAGCCAATACCAATAAACCTTTGTACTGAAAAACTTTAAAAAGACTGAAAAAATATGCAAGACATGTATGGCAGAATGTAAGAACTTGGGTAGGGTGGGGGTTATGAAAGGGGGAATGAGTCTAAATTGGACTGAGAAATACTGTATTAATTGCACAAAACTTCAATAAAAATATAAAATAAAAGAAATAAACTACAAAAATCTCTTTAAAAAAAACTCT
The DNA here is from genome assembly GCA_009823505.1 of Rhizomys pruinosus. NCBI lineage: Eukaryota > Metazoa > Chordata > Mammalia > Rodentia > Spalacidae > Rhizomys > Rhizomys pruinosus. The sequence continues at coordinate 4,157 of VZQC01000611.1, read as the reverse complement.
TGGTATTTGATTCCAGTTTCTGCCTTCTATTAACCACAATCCTGTTTATATAGAGTAATCTTATTTTTTTCTACTTACTGTAAAGAAAAATTCTAACTTTGAAAAATCAATACGCAAAGCAAGAATGAATTATTACTTAATTTAGAAGTCATATAAAGAATTGTGCACATTAATTTCCATTAATATCTTAACATTCTTTGCATTATTAAAAGAATTCCATGTACTGGCATACTAGTTTTCTGTTAATGTAACAAAATGCCTTAGAATACTTCTTGGAGGAGCATAGAGTTATTTTGGGTCCCTGTTTCAGAAGTCTCAGTTCGCAGTTATTTCTGATGTTTCTGGGATGTCAGTGAGGTAGAAAATGCAGTCTCCTTAGCTAAGGAGTCTAAACAGGTCAAACTGCCCCCTGTCGCAGTGTTGGGAACCCTTCTCCTCAGTATTTCACTTTCTTAAGTGGGTGCTAGAATCAAACCAATTTCCACTTTGTTTGTCCTTCCTTGGCTGATTGCACTCCTAGCTGACTTTTCTCAATAAATATATGTCTGCAGTTTTTTCACCGTGAATTCTTCAAGATCCTCCTCAAAATATGCACTTCAAAAAATTTTCATGAGTAAACTATAGCTTGAATTTATCCTGGTTTACTAGTAACAAAATTGTGTGTTCTTCTGTATGGCTTCAAAGCTTGTACACTCATCCTTCAGTATTCATGGGTTGGTCCAGACCACTTCTCCCAAACCAAAATCCATACAAATGTGCTCAAGCCTCCAACATAAAATGGTGTGTTTGCATATGTGCACATCCTCCTAAATAGCTTGTCACCTCTAGGTTATGTATAATACCTAATAAAATGCTACATAGTTATTCTACTGTATTATTGGGGGAATAATGACCAAGAAATAAAGTCTATATATGTTCACTCAATATAACTTTTTGCTGTTTTTGATCTGTAGTTAGTTCATTCCATGGATATGGAAAACCGATTTTTTTTGAAAACCGATTGTTATCAAGACTTGATTGTAATTATTTCACTCACTTCGGTAGTGTGATTACATCAATGTCTTTCGCCTTGAAACTTTGCTTAACTCTTCCATTGTGTCTCTGGGTTTGGCCATGTGAATTTTGACCCATAGAATGATAGAGCACACCATCAGAAATTTGAAAAGATTTTGTTCAACTAGTCCTCACACTTATTTTTCTCAAGCCCATGAGAACATGACCTAGCTGGCCTGCTAGAGCAAGAAAGATGCACAAATGGCATCAGATAAGGTCACCAGCCAACAGTCAGACAGCCAACCACATTCAAAGGAGTGGGCTCTGGCAGTAAGCTCAGCAGAGCACTCTCAACAGCCCAAGGCAGACCCGGATCAAGAAGGAAACTGAGGTGAGAACTGAGGCCAGCTCTGAGCAACTGAAATCACAATCTCGTGAATGAAGTCAATGTTTATGGTCATAATCCACTTAGCTTCTGTTATTACTGTTTGCCACTTGGTTATAGCAGTAGATAACTGATAAATTTGCCACCTTCAAGGTCTTAATGCCATCAGGCTTCTTGTGCACTGTTTTTTTCTGTAGCATTTAATAGATTTCTTTGAATAAATGAGGTATTTGAAAAGGTTTGCTGGGTGAACAGAGGACTGTTTTTTACTATTTACACCATTCTACTGGCATCCCAAAGACATCCTAAATGCCTCACTTCAAGAGATCCTCACCTGAAATTTGCATGGTACTTATGACCAATACCAGCTATTTACAATATCTTTATGGTATCTTGACAAACTATTTCTATATCTATATTGAAATTGTCATTTTAATGAAGAAATATGATATGAATCTCTACAATCAAGTTTCCAACAGTTAGTAGATATACAAAATATTTGTCCTATCTTACTGAAAAATAAAGTTGATGATTAATTCCTAAAGTTTAATACCAAACACTCACTAAAGAAAATTTACTTTTCTTGGGGTGTGGCTATCCAGGTGGAGTCACCCCTGTAGCTGGTATTAAAAGTGAGCCTGTAGCATTGTGTAGGATGTACCAGGAAGTGCCAGCAGAAAGGTTGGCCCATCTGAACATTGAAAGGAAGAAAAGAGACTGCTACAGACATCAAACCCCTCTGTGGATCCTACTTGTAACAACTGTTTATAATGAGTCCTAACGAAATTCCTTCGAGGTGCCACAAAGTTTTACTATGAGAGACTTTCTTACCTCCCTCCACCACAGAACAAGGGAAATATGATGATGATGAGGTCGTTCATTAACTGTAAAGTGGAGCCAAACTGCATAGAGGTAATCTGTTATAAAACTGGTAAAACTGCCTGCATTAATTGACTTTTAGACATAATGTATGAAAGAAGTGTGAAAAGGATTTCCTCTATTCAGAACCAATATGATTACTAAAGTCCCCTTAAGCTATGCCCACTTAAGCAAAATATATTAATAGAGGAGAGCTCTGATATCAGAATGGATTATTTCTACCAAGGAGATGTTGGCCCGGGGATCCAAGCCCCCCCCAAAAGATAAAGGCTTTCTTGCCTGTAAACTGGGATACCTGCAAGAAGAGAGGTGATAAGCCCTGCTGTCAAGATCAGATGTCAACATGGGAAAGGTGTATTGAGACACACTTGCAAGTGGACAGTTGGTCTCTGGAATACCAGAGAGTGTTACCAAGAGGCCCTAAACCATAAAGCAAATATAGTTCTCCTTGAGTCAAGCAAGACTCCTCTGTAGGCCCAGCTACACTCACCTGCCTGGAAATACTGTACAGCAGTGGCAGACATATGCCTGCTATATCCCAACTAATTGGCTATTAGCTCTCTCCTTGGGGAATAACCCATGGCTGATGCCACAAGCTTACATCCTCTAGTGGTTAGGAGATGTTATAAGCCACAGTAGACCCTGTCATATTTTACAGAAAAAAAACGTAATTCATGGATTAATATATCATCCAAACATCGTGTCTATACCAAAGTAACCAAAATAACAATTAGTACTGTTTAAAATCTATATCTAATTGCTTGTGCTTCATTAGTAGGATTGAAAGGTTATTCCTGGACAAAACTGTCAGCCCCATGAAAGGAAACAGCCAGAATTTACCAGAGTCAAAAGACAACAGCTCCAGAGAAAGTAGACTGGTTTCTCTTGTCCACCTGTGTGCCACTTTTCTAAGCCTAGGAACAATCTTGCGGAAGAGGGGGCGTGGTAGAATGTAAGGGCTGTGATTGGGGTGATGGTGAAACACTAAAGCAATATAGTCTGGACATTATTTGATCAACTTGATTGAATATACAAGCCCCCCCCCCAGCCGATGTGGGCAGCACTTGGTGCTGTGTGGGTTTGGGCACACAACTGCTGCATTGGTTTTACATGAAGGATGCTCGTACTCATAATTATTTCTTTATTGTTTAAAAAATGAAAAAATAAAGAAGTAATAAAATTTTTTTCAATAAGTGATCCTGTCACCACTGTGAGATTTGATGTGTGGCAGTGTGTCTAAATCAATCAGGGACTCCTTGCCCCCAGCGACCACCGGAACAGAAGTGATGAAGAGTGAGACTTGAGACTTTCCAATATGATAAACAAAATTGACAGCTGAAACTTAGACAATCCCAACACTCCATAAACAAAGAGAAAAAGAAAGAAAGCATCTCGAAGGACGGCAACAAAGCAAGCCTTCAACACAAGTGAAAGACCTGTGTGATTTGCATCAGAATAAGGCAAACAAAGCGGACAAACTCACCATCCCAGGGTACCAGGCCCCCATTATGGACAACATAGGGAAGTTGCCCCAGGATAACTTCCACACCAAGCTCTACCCACACCCTGTAGGAGATGCGCACCAGGGATCCCCCTGTGCATTGGGACCCAAGAAACAGACTCTTAGGAGGAACGATTGCAGACCTATTCAGAGAAATTAAAGAATAGTGAAGAATAAGTCGAGAACTAAGGATGAGAAAATTTTGAAAAAAATCAGGAAGGCTCAGAGGGCGACATGACACACTTGGAAGAACTAAAGGGAGAAAATAAGCAAACTCCCGCCCGAAAGAACTAGAGGGAGAAACATGCACAAATCCCAGACAGAAGGAACAGCCAGAGCGCCACTGAAGAACCGGGGCAACCCTCCCCCCCTCCCCCTCCTCCCCTCTCAGCCACCCCC
>VZQC01000610.1:3888892-3911971 GCA_009823505.1 Rhizomys pruinosus | reverse complement strand
CTGTTTCTTCCTCTGGCTGATGAACTGAAAGATTAGATCTAGCACTTACTCAACTCGTGTTTGGTCTTTTCTAAGGCCCAAAGCAGTGGTTCCATTTTGTGGCCATTCATGAAAATCTCCAAATACATTAATTGAATCACCCACACACTTTATTATTGTTATACAAATCTGACTATTAACAAGGTCAGGGGCACTAATGTCTGTGAAATCAACTTTCAACCATGAGAAATAGTCTGGATTCTGTTGTCTTCTGGCATTTTGGCATGTCCATCCTTGGGGTGAATCATGGCCCTCTGGACTTAAGGTTCTGGTCATTCAAAGGGAGAGAACATGGGATAGCTATTAAACCCCTCATTGTCTTATCAGCGATAGGCATATTTTCATCATTGTACACATTAATATGACATATATATATATATATATATATATATATATATAATGTTTTCTTTATCCTTCGTCTATGGATGGGCACCTGGGTTGGTCCCATAACGTAGCTCTTGTGAACAGTGCTGTAGTAAATGGGTGTGCAAGTGTCTGTGTGATGTGCTGACTTGGGATCCTGTGAGAAAATCCCCAGGAGTGGTGTAGCTGCACAATGTGGTAGGTATATTTTCAGTTTTCACCTTGTCATGGTGTTCGGCACCTTTGAGCTCCTCTAAGTTACTCATAAGATGTGTAATAGGTGACAAGCCATCATCTCCTGCTATTGATGCTACTTCACAAAACACCTTTGTCCTTTCTCAGTGCAGGTTGTGGAATGGTGGGTGATGGGTTGGGTGATTGACTGCACTCTGCCCTGAGCAGTGTCCCGGCCTCCCATCCTTTGCTCTTGTGGCCTGCAAGGCATCCTGAGGGCAACAGGGGGCGCCCCCTCACAGCACTCCAGTCCACACCTCAGCCCAGCTGTGTAATGTGGCTTCTTTTCCTCCTTGGCCCTATGATCTATGTCAATTAAATCCTATTTTCTCCCTGACCTGGGTGACCCATTCAGAGCTGTGTATTGTTGCTTCTGAAGGAGGGATCCCGACCATCTGGAGACCTCAGAGCTAGCTGACTATGAATGCCTCACAAACAATGGCTATCTGCGGGCTCCCTCAAGGCTTCCTGTCCAGAATGCTTTTGTCCAGCATAGGTTAGGGGCTCCTGTGAGGGATGACTGGGCGGCAGGGTTAGACTATGGGAGGCTGAACCCAGAGCTTTGTGCTCCATCAATCTGGCTTCATACCCACCTGAAGACGCCATTTCTAACATGCCAAGCAGGCTGCGCCTCCTTAACATCTGAATTGACAAGGGCAGGAAAGAGCCAGTGCTCATGGCTGGACAGACAAACCCAAAGGGCACTATTGCGGTGTGGTTGCAGGCTCTAGACCTCTGTCCCAGGAATAAGCCACACCCAGGGTTAGTCACTGAAGATTCATGAAGGTGCCATACAGCAGGAGATGTCATATGGGTTCTAGAATGTTCCCAAAATAAGTGCTCAAATGTTACTATTTAAAAGAACAACGTAGGGCTGGAGAGATGGCCGACTGCTCTTGCAGAGGACCTGGGTTCGATCCCCAGCACCCACATGGCGGCTGAAAAAAAGTCTTTAACTCCAGTTCCAGGGGATTCCGAAGCGCTCTTCTAACTTCTGCGCCATTGCACAACACGGGTGCACAGACCCACAAGCAGACAGTACATTCATACACATACAAAAATGAATACAATTAAAAAAAAGAACAGTGTAGGGGCTGGAGAGATGGCTCAGTGGTTAAGAGCACTGGTTGCTCCTACAGAAGACCAGGGTTCAAATCCCAGCACCCACATGGCAGCTAACAACTGTCTGTAACTCCATTTCCAGGGGATCTACCACCCTCTTCTGTCCTCCTCAGGCACTGCATGGCATGGGTGCACTTAAACATATGCAGACAGAGTTCCAGGGGAATCTGACACCCTCTTCTGACCTCTGAGGCATTGCACGACACGGGTGCACCAACCTACATGCAGTCACATAAGAAAATAATAAAAAATTAAAATAAAAGAACAGTGTATATTATAGGAGCAGGTATTCTGTAGGACTACCCAAATAAGTACAAACAATGTAACAATGAACTCCCATTACTGCCTGTGCACAGAAAGCAGATAATTGAAATATAGCTGGTCTATTCATGGTCCACATAAGAATATGTCTACCTAGGGCTGGAGAGATGGCTCAGCGGTTAAGAGCGCCGACCACTCTTCCAGAGGACCCGGGTTTGATTCCCAGCACCCACATGGCGGCTAAGAACTGTCTTTAACTCCAGTTCCAGGGGAATTCGACGCCCTCTTCTGACCTCCTCAGCATTGCATGACACAGGTGGGTGCACAAACGTACATGCGGACAGTACATTCATACACATTAAAAAATAATAAATAAAAAAGTAAAAAAACATTCTCTTTAAAAAAAATTTATTATTTTTTTTATTGATGCTTTGTGTATTTCATACATCATTTTCCAATTCAGTTCAGGCATATTTCCCCTTCCCTTCCCCCCATTCCACCCCACCCCATCCCAGATCATGCATTCTGCCATAACTGTCCTGCATCTTTCTCTCAGTTTTTTTTTTTTTAATAATAAGTGATAATTTCTGAGTACAAGAATCCTTCATGCAAAACCAATTTGCAAGCAGTTGTGTCCAAACCTACACAGCCCCTTGGTCCCACCATCCAGCAGGGGGGGCTTGTATGTTCAATCAAGTTGATCAAATGAGTGTCCAGGCTATATTGCTGTAGGTTCACCGTTCACCCCAATCACAGCCCTTACATTCTACCATGCCCCCTCTTCCGCAGATTTTTCCCTAGGCTTAGACAAGGGGCACAGGTGGATGAGAAGCAAAACAGTCTATTTTCTCTGGAGCTGTTGTCTTGGATTCTGGTCAATTCTGGCTGTTTTCTTTCATGGGCTGACAGTTTGTCCACGAATAACCTTTCGAATAACCTACTGATGAAGCACAAGCAATTAGATATATAGGTATTTAAACAGTATTAATTGTTATCATAGGTTACTTTGGTATAGACACAGATGTTTGGATGGTATATTAATCCATGAATTACATTTTTTTCTGTTGAATATGACAGGGTCTTACTGTGGCTTATAACATCTCCTGACCATTAGAGGGTGCAAGCTTGTGGCATCAGCCGTGGGTTATTCCTCCAAGGAGAGAGCTAATAGCCAATAAGATTTGGGATATACAGGCATATGGCTGCCTCTGCTGCACAAAAAGCACATTCTTAAAAAAAAATATGTCTACCTAAACCCAGGCTATGGCTATTTAAGGGGGATGAGGATTGGGGTGTGGGGCTTTCTTTTGTGTTTCTGATGTGGGTAAATTGATGTATTGTGCTCCAGAAGTCAGAATAGTGTCCCCCCCCCACAACCGCAGTGATTGTGGAAGAGGTCACCCTGGGCAGGTGAGGTAGCTCAGAAGGTAAAGTTTCTTCTTTTTGCCAAGCTTGATGCCCTGAGTTCAATCCCCCAGAGCCACATAGTGGAAAGAACAAAGAACAACTCACTCCTGCAAGTTATCCTCTGACCTGAGAGGTGTGTGTGTGTGTGTGTGTGTGTGTGTGTGTGTGTGTGTGTGTGTAGATAGATATGTACATAGATAGATTGATTGATTGACTGATAATTTTTTTTGTCTTTTTGAGAGAGGGTCTCCATATAGCCCCACCTGGTCTGGAAGTTACTATGTAGACCAGGCTGGCCTCGATCTCATGGAGATCTGCCTGTCCTGCCTCCCGAGTGCTGGGATCAAAGGCCTGCACCATCATGCTTGGCTTAGAATGATAGAATTTTTTTTTTTTTTGGTCTTTTTGATTCAGGATCTCCCTTTAATACCCGCTGACCTGGAACTTGCTATGTAGACCAGGATGGCCTTGATCTCACAGAGATCCACCTGCCTCTGCCTCCTGAGTGCTGGGATTAAAGGCATGCACCAAAGACATCACCCTCTTCAAGTGTTCACTTTTGTCTTATTTTGGGTGCAGAGGCTCTGGCAGAGAAGAAAGCACTAGGTGGCACCAGAGGGTGATGGATTTTCTCAGTGAAGCCACCCTAGCCCAAGGTGAGTTCTGGGATTCATTGTAGAAGGCTGGGGTCTCTGTGGAGCAGAGGACATGCTGTGTGACAGATTACCACCACGAGGTGTGTATGTGGGGGAGAAGGATGAACCTTGAGTCTGCAAGGAGCAACCAGAGCCAAAGCTACCCTAAAAAGTTGGTCATTTGGGTATGTGAGGCTGCCACTTGTCTGGGTCCTACGTGGAGACCAAGGGTTGAAGCTTTGGGCTTTCTCCCTCTCACTGGGACTGCACAGAACCAGTTTCTATACCTAACCTTTCTTTGGCGACCTGTTTGAACAAAGACTCTCTGGCACAGTATCTCAGTCTGCATTAATTCCAGGTCCCTAGAGTCCCTACTCCATGATGTTCTGAGTGCAGTCCTTGCTGTGTTCCCCCCAGTTGGCTGGACAGATGACGGGAAGAAAGAGCCACCAACAGGGAGGTGTGGTGAGCGGCTGAGCGCACCAGGGACGGGAGGTGTGGTGAGTGGCCGAACGCACCGGGACGGGAGGTGTGGAGGGCGGCTGAGCGCACTGGGGACGGGAGGTGTGGAGAGCAGCTGAGCGCACCAGAGACGGGAGGTGTGGAGGGCGGCTAAGCACACCGGGGCGCCGGGGCGGGAGGTGTGGTGAGCGGCTGAGCGCACCAGGGACGGGAGGTGTGGAGGGCGGCCAAGCGCACAGGGGACGGGAGGTGTGGAGGGCGGCCGAGCGCACCAGGGACGGGAGGTGTGGAGGGCGGCCGAGCGCACAGGGGACAGGAGGTGTGGTGAGCGGCTGAGCACACCAAGGATGGGAGGTGTGGTGGGCGGCTGAGCACACCAGGGACCGGAGGTGTGGAGGGCGGCCGAGGGCACCTGGGACGGGAGGTGTGGTGAGCAGTTGAGCACACCAGGGTTGGGCAGCTGGGCACTGCAGCCTTCTCTTGCCAGTGCGCTGGGAATGCTCTCTGGTATTTCACACAGATTATGCTAAGGTTACACCTTAAATTTATCTGCAGGAAATTAATAATTGAGCATTAGAGGGAAGCATCCAGTTTGGGGAAGGAACACAGGGATCATGCGCACAGCAGAGAACCCTCCTGGGGCCTAGTTCCACCAGAATCAGGTTTAGGATCTTTCCAAGTTGTCACTAGAGCTGTTAGGATCAGAGCCTATGTCCTGACAGCCCAACAAGCCAGATCTAGATACTCATCTGTAACTGGAAGGGATCTGGAGCATTTGTTGAAGTACCCAGGTTCTTGTATCGTAAAGTGATGAATTGGAACAGAGACACACGTTATAAATACAGTCCTCCTCCTCCTCCTCCTCCTCCTCCTCCTCCTCCTCCTCCTCTTCCTTCTCTTCCTCCTCTTTCTCCTCCTCCTCCTTCTCCAGGGAGGGATTTTTCCTCTGTGTACATGAAACCCAGGTGGACAAGGGCTTTCAGTCTTTTTCTGCCAACTGGCTTCTTTTACATACTAATCTTATTTAGTATTGACACACTGGGACACCTACCCTTTCCCTTTCCCAATAGCAAATTCTTGGGGCGGGGGAGGACTTGTAATTCCTTGGGGTCCAGTGCTTCATTAGGATGTCTCCATTCGTGTCAGGAAGCTTACTATACCTCAACTGTACATTAGAACAGCAGAGACAACAAGAAGCCCTAAGACACATATTGCTATTTTATCATAGCTGTTCTCTGTGGCCTGGCTTAGAAAGAAGCAAAGAATACTGCTGTGCGTGTTTAAAATGGGTTTCACAAAAGCAATGTGACAGCCAGTAGTGATTCCAACAGGGCTTTATTTTTTCCCATGAGAAGAGGTCTGAATGCAGACAGTGGCTGCCCACTGTTTAGTGGGTGGAGTGCATCAGGGATATTGTACTTATGATTATTTTAGCATTTTAGTTACAGTTTCAACATGGCTACCACAGCTCCAGCCCTCACATCTATATTCAGGATGGGAAATAGAATGGAAAACAAAGAATGTTAACTATCTGTTCATCTTTGTAAGGAAAAGCAAAAACTTGTCCCAAATTCTCCAGCTCATCGGCCAAACAGTATCTCTGGGTTCCAGCCAGCTCTGGCAGAACTTAAGCATCGCTCTTCTGGGTTAATGGGTGTTCTGCTCACAGAGAAAAGATGTGGCTGGTGTGAGAAGGGGTGAACCTATGAGAGTCCCTTAGTGTTTGGGAGCAGGGTCTCCTCCAGAAAGGGATGACAGCTTCCAGGGGCATGTGGCAGAGGTCAGGAATCCCACAGGGAAGTTCTGCCCCAGCAGGCACTGGGATATGAGGATGTTCAAGACTAGAGCTATTTGGAAGAGGGGAATCTCTTGCCCAGCCCAGGGTCTCAGAGTGGATGCCCTGGCCATGTGGTCTGGACACAGGTGCACCTGGAGAGCATGTACCATCCCAGTGGTCCTGGACAGGAGCATCTCTCTTCAGGGTGCCTTGAGGATTTTCCACAGTGTTCGAAGTCTTTTTATTTTGATATAATTTAACATTTACAGAGAAATGACAAGACTGGAATGAATAAATACTTAAGTCCTTTATCCAGACTCACCACTTATATCCTGCCCCGATTTCTTTATCCCGTCCTTGCTTTCTATATAAATGCCTATCTATCATCCATCAGATATTGCCTATCTTCTATTAGCTGTCATCAATCTATCATCTATTTCTATCAATCATCTATCATCTATCTATGAACTATTATCCATTTATCAATCATAATTTAGTACCTGTTTCTATCAGTCATCTCTCACCTGTCTCTCACCATTTGTTTATCATTTTCAACCTGTCAATTATCTAACATCTAGTGCTGTGTGTCTGTCTCTGTATGCCTGTCTGTCAGCCTGTCTCTCACCATCTTCTTCCCATCTGTCTACCCACAGAGAGAAAAGGAGGTGGAGGAGCAGTAGAGGAAATTTACCCTATCAGGACTTCACACTGGGTGCTTACATTAGCCCATTCCCTAAACAAGCCCCTTTGTGGCTGTGGGACCTCAGCTTGTGGAGGGTGGAGTTATGACTCAACTCCTCAGCATACTGGGTCTGCAGAGCAGGCACCATGAACCAGGTCTGGGGCAGAAGCTGGAGAAGGCAGGGCATTGGAGCAGGTCCTTGGGTGTCACCATACCCCAGGTGTCTAGTCCCATGCTTCTGGGAATGCACTCCTGAGTCAGCCGGGGAGGGGAGTGTGCACAGCTCCATCTGGAAGGGTGGGAGCAGCGTTGTATAGGGACAGTCTGTTGGCTTATTTGCTTAGGGAGAGGACTCTGCTGCAGGGACTCCTGGTGATGACTGTCAGCCCTGTCGACAGCCCCATTCCGTGTCTACCAGGAGCAGCTCTGACTCCTGCCTGTCCAAGGCCTCACAGGAAAGATGGTGTATTTGGGGGTGCTGACATAGTTTGGGTGGAAGGAACCCAGACTCCAGCCAATTCTCTGCTTGACCTTTCTTCATTTCCAATGAAAATTGAAACCTATTTATTTATTTATTTATTTATTTATTTATTTTGAGACAGGGTCTTCCTTTAGTCCCAGCTGGCTTGGAGCTCACTATGTAGACAAGGTTGGCCTTGAACTCACAGAGATTCACCTGCCTCTGCCTCCTGAGTGCTGGGATTAAAGGCATGTGCCACCACAACCAGTGAAAATTGAAACCTTTTTTAAAATTTTATTTATTTTTGTATGTGTATGAATGTACTGTCTGCATGTAGGTTTATGCACCCATGTCATGCAATGCTGCGGAGGTCAGAAGAGGGTCTCGGATTCCCCTGGAACTGGAGTTCTCCTGAAATTGGAGTTACAGACGGTTCTTAGCCGCCATGTGGATGCTGGGGATCGAACCCGGATCCTCTGCAAGAGCAGTCAGTGCTCTTAACCACTAGGCTATCTCTCCAGCCCAAATTGAAACCTTTTTAAGAGTTGAAGAGGATGTTTCTTTTTTTTTCTTGCCCCCTCTTTGGTTTTTTGAAATGGGTTCTTACTCCTAGACCAGGCTGGTTGGTCGTGATGGCAGTCCCTCTGCACTCCTCTCCCAAGTGCTAGGATTACAGTTTTGCACCACTGTGCCCAGCTTTTAAGTTTAAATTTTATTTTTGTGATGCTAGGCCTTGCACATGCTGGGTGAACGAGTCACTGTTAAGCTATGTCTCAGGTGAAGCAGGCACCTTGTCCTCACACACCAAGTTTAGGTGGCCCCAGATGGTACCACCTCTCATCTCCCATGTGGGGCACACATAGCACCCGTAGGAAGAAGGGCCCTCTCCTAGTGGAGGTTGTTAGGATTACTCTCCGTGTTGTGACCCCTCCCCCATGGTCACTCACCCCCATTGCAGCCCGATCTGTCATCACCGTATTCAGCTCATGTCCTGCTGTCACTTGTCTCCTGCTCTGCCCCCATGGCCCTCAAGGGCCAAGGAGGTGGCTATGTGAGACAGGAGTCCTAGCCACCCTCTCCGAAGGTGCGAGATCGGAGCAGCTGTGATCCATGCTGGTCACCGGCTTTGTGAGGTGCAGTGGAGACACCTAGTTTTTCCAATGATGCTCCCTCTCCTGACTTTACTTGGTATCTGTGGGGCTCCTGTCGGTAAGGATCCAGATGCTCAGCCTGAATGAATCACCCTCCACATAGTAACTGGAGAGATTACACTGCATTCGCATTGGAGCCCAGGGACCGCTCTGGGCAGATCCTTTGCTTTCCCGCCCTGCTGCACCTGCCCTCCTCTGGGTTGCAGGTGCAGCAGTGATTTCCTAACATGGCAGCTGCAGGGGTACCTCACAGGATGGGCAGAGTTGTGTCCCTCAAATCTGCAAGAGGAGCCCCCTCCCAAGAATGCTGAGACCATGTGGGTCGGGGTCTTTAAAGAGGCCATTCCTGGGGAATTGAGTCCAAAGTCCTTCCTAACCTAAGCAGAGTGACTTTGTCTTTGTTGGAAGGGATGATTAGGACAGAAGCATGCAGGTGAGGACAACTGGGTTGCCATCAACTGGGTAATGCCAGCCCTGGCCACCTGGGGACCACAGCCTTGGAACCATCCACGTTTCCAGGCTTCAGCCACAGTGTTGTGGCTTTTTGTTCTGTCCAGGCAAGTGGACATACAGAACATGCTCTGACTGTACCAAGTTCCTACTGTGGGCTGCAGACTGTGTGTGTGTTATGTGTAAACCTGTGTATAGGTGTGTGTTCCTGTTGTGTACATGGAGAGGAGCATCTCCCTCTACTCTCCACATTATTTATTTTTAAATGTGATTTTTAATATATGTGCATGTGCTTGTGTGTGTGTGCCTGCTTGAGTTTATATATATCACATGCATATAGGAGCAGAAGCCAATGGAAACCAGAAGAGAGCATCCGATCCCTGGGAATTGGTGTTGTTAGCCACCTCCTGGGTTCTAAGAACTGAACTTGGGTCCCCTGCAAGAATAGCAAACACTCTTTTAAAAATATTTTATTTATTATTTTATGTGTGTGAGTATATTGCTTGAGTATACTGCACTTGCCGCTGTGTCATGCAATGCCTTTGGAGGTCAGAAGAGGACGTCGGATCCCTTGGAATTGGAGTTATGAACAGTTGATAGCCGCTATGTAGGTGCTGGGAACTGAACCTTGGTCCTCTGCAAGAGCAACCAGTGCTCTTAACCACTGAGCCATCTTTCTAGTCCCTCCATTTTCTTTTTTGAGACTGGGTCTCTTACCCAACCTGTAGCTTGCCATTTTGGCTAGGATCCGGCCAGTGAACTCCCTGGACTTTCCCTTCACTTCAATACTGGGTTATAGGCACAGGCACCCATTCCCAGATTTTTACATGGGTGCTGGGTATTCAAACTTGGCTCCTCTTGCTTTTACAGCAAGGGTTCTTCCCATTGAGCCATCTTCCCCTGCAAAGAAAGAATGAGTTTCTTTGTTTTTGAAATTCCTGCATGTTGAGAATGGCAATCCTTAGAGGTTCACTGACTGCATCACTACACACAACCCCTCTTCTGGAGCTGGATTCTAAAGGGCAGACTCTGCAGAGTTCTGCCTCTTCATGAATGAAGTACTATGCGGAACACAGCAGTCCTTGGAGGTGTCTGATGGCTTCTGTAGCACCAGCTTTCCTAACACTTGAGCCAGGCTGTTTACTTATCCTTCCAGTTTTCTCTCTGGATTTTCAAACATCCTAATAGTTTCTCCCATTTGCCACATGACATTTTTCCACACAGTGATGAAGGGGCTGGACCAGGGCAAGGATGACTATGCCTAGAGTAGGTTCCAAGATACTTTTTGAATGTCAAGATCTGTCTCGGGGCTGAAGAGATGGCTCAGTGGTTAAGAGTGCAGACTGCAGCTGGGCATGGTGGCACACGCCTTTAATCCTAGCACTTGGGAGGCAGAGGTAGGCAGATCTTTGTGAGTTCAAGGCCAGCCTGGTCTACAGAGTGAGTTCCAGGACAGCTGGGGTTACAGGGAGACGCTGTCTCGAAAAGACCAAAAAAAAAAAAAGTGCCGACTGCTCTTGCAGAGGACCCAGGTTCAACTCCTAGCACCCACATAGTGGCTAAGAACCATTTTTAAGCCAGGCGTGGTTGTGCACACCTTTAATCTTAGCACTGGGGGGAGGCAGAGGCAGGCAGAAGAAAAAAAACACAGCAGCAGGTGGATCTCTGTGAGTTCAAGGCCAGCCTGGTCTACATAGTTCCAGGACAGCTAGGGCTACAGGGAGACTGCCTCAAAAATACCAAAAAAAGACCCCCCCCAAAAGATCTGTCTCAATGGTTAATAGCACTGTCTGCTCTTACAGAGGAGCGGGGTTCAGTTCCCAGTGCCTAAGTGGAGAATGGCAATCATCCTTGATTCCAGTTCCAGAAAACCCAGTGCCCCATCTAGCCTCCAAGGGTATTGCACCACATGAGTGCACTTACATACATACAGGTAAATCACTCATATGCAGAAAATAAATGAAATTCTTTAAGAGTTGCTGGGTGTCCAGTAAATTCAAGCACCTGATGACATCACCCTAAATCCCTGAATTCTGCTTTTCATTTATACCAAGCCTGCAGTGTTGTCATAGTTACAGAAAGCTCAGTGGCAGGAATTTCTTTAAAATGAGGGCTCATGATTTTTGTGATTAATTTCAAGAAGTGTCTGAAACTGATCTGGTAAAAACACAAGCATTGAGCCTTTTCTCAAAACCCATTGATAGATTTTTTTTTAATATTTAATATATAAAAGGCTAAAAACAGTTGAAGTAATGACACTGTTGAATAGAGACACTGAGACCTGCCTGGACTCTCAGTGCTGTCACCTTACTTTATGTAGTGAAGTACTTGATTTAGCTGGACTTAATTCTTTTGCATAAGATTTTTTTTTTTTTGAGACAGGGTCTCCCTATAGCCCCAGCTGGCCTGGAACTCACTCTGTAGACCAGGTTGGTCTTGAACTCACAGAGATCCATCCGCCTACCTCTGCCTCCCAAGTGCTAGGATTAAAGGCATGCACCACCATGACCTGCTTAAAGAAGATTCTTGGCCACCAAGTGGATGCTGAGAATCAAACCCGGGTCCTCTGCAAGAGCAGTCAGCTCTCTTAACTGCTAAGCTATCTCTCCAGTCCCAAGATTTTGTTTTCTTAATTACTCAGTTTCCCAAGTATTCACTGAGTAAAGAAACCATGGATTTTAAAAACTATTTAAAATTTGTTTTTATTTAAAATTTGGATTTTTTATTTTTCCCTTTTAAAAAATACTTTATTACTTTATTTTATGTATATGAGTATATTACCTCATAGGACAGCTGCGTGGTGGGAACTGAGCCTGGGTCCTCTGCAACAGCCGCCAGTGCTCTTAGCCCCTGAGCCATCTCTCTAGCCCTTTGTCGCTTTTCCCAATGTGTCTACATTGAATAAATCTCTCTTCTGTTTTTTTACTATTAATTCACCTGTTTTAATTGTGTTCTTGAGGATGAGTAGCCAAACTTGGTTCTTGAAGTACAGACTGTGACCCCATTTCAGTAACAAGGGAATTCACCTGGACACCAAGAGATTCAAAGTGAGCCATAAAAATGCCTCCCATGAAGATTCTGTGGGTCTCTTCAGTGATGATGACTTCCAAACCCTGAAGTCCATGCTGAGGAGGCTGGACAGGACTGAAAAGCAATTCTCAGAGCACCTTATGCCCAGTTCATGGTGTTTGGCAGTTACTTCCCACTAACACATGGAAGAAGTTGTGGGCCTACTGGACGCCATTAAGGTCCACTATCCTGAAGCTAGAAAGACATTCTTCCCTTTTGTTTCCTTTATTTCTTGTTAGAAGCACGAGTATCCTGAGGTGGGACTCCTCGCATAAACAATGGAAATTACCAAGATCTTAAAGTGTTATTTTTCTGATTGGATGAGAGAAGATGAAAGAGAGGATAGAGGGAAGAGGATAGAGGATAGACGAAAGAGAGGAAAGACGGAAGAAGAGGAAGGAGGAAGTTTGAATGTAGGAAGAAGGCTGGGGGGTACTTCTTTTAAATAGAATTAAGTTTAGCTGAACTCCTGAAGTTATGGAGAAGCTTTGGAAAGTGTCCCCTAGCAGCCGAATGGGGCATTTCTGGTTGGGTTGGGAAAAATTGCATCAGCCAAGGTCCAATCAAGATTTTACGTTGTGTCAAGTTGTCATAAAGCTAACCATCAGTCAGGTGTGGTGGTGCATGCCTTCAACCCCAGCAGTTATTTATTTTTACTTTTATGTGTATGAGTGTGGTGCACGTATCTAAGTGCACTATGCCCATGCAATGTCTGTGGAGGCCAGAAGAAGGTGTCAGATCCCCCTGAAATCGGAGTTAGGGACAGTCTTTATCCACCAGGTAGATGCTGAGGAGTGAACCCTGGTCCTTGGCAAGAATAGCCAGTGCTTGCTTATTAATTAATTAATTAGTTAATTAATTAATTTTTTTGTCTTTTTGAAACAGGGTCTTCCTGTAGCCCCAGCTGGCCCAGAACTCACTCTGTAGTCCAGGCTGGCCTTGAACTCACAAAGATCCGCTTGCCTCTGCCTCCTGAGTGCTAGGATTAAAGGCATGTGCCACCACGCCCAGCTGAGCCGATTCTCTACCCCTAAACCATTACTTTTTGTTTGTTTTGCAGTTATGGAACCCAGAACCTCATGCATGCTAGGCAAATGCTGTGCTCATGAGCTCCACTTCCAGCTCTTTTCTTTTTTTCTGTCTCTCTCTTTTTTATTTATTTATTTATTTTTTGGTATTTTTGAGACAAGGTCTCCCTGTAGGTCTGGCTGGCCTGGAACTTGCCATGTAGACCAGGCTGGCCTTGAACTCACAGAGATCTGCCTGCCTCTGCTGGGATTAAATGTGTACGCCACCACACAAGCCCCCCCTTTTTTGTTGTTCTGTCTCTTTGTTTTTATTAATCCTCATATGACAGACCAGTCAGTCTGTCCTATCAGCTTGTCTGTCTATGCACAAGGATCAATTATAACTTTTGTATGCTTTGTGCATGTGTACTCACATGCTTTGTGCATGTGCGTGTATGTGTGCAAGCGTGTGTGTGTGTGTGTGTGTGTGTGTGTGTGCGCGCGCGCAGGTATTTGAGGCTGTGCACACACAGAGGACTTAGGAGGACATCTGATGTCCTGCTCCATTGGTCTCTATCACTCTATTTTTTTTTGGAAAGGGTCTCCCTATAGCCCCAGCTGGTCTGGAACTCACTCTGTAGACCAGGCTGGCCTTGAGCTCACAGAGATCTGACTGCCTCTGTCTCCTAAGTGCTGGGATTAAAGGTGTGCGCCACTACACCAGGAACTAAAGATGGTTCTTAGCCATCATGTGGGTGCCTGGAATTGAACCCAGGTCCTCTGCAAGAGCAGTCGGAGCTCTTAACCGCTGAGCCATCTCTCCAGCCCCTCTACCATTCTATTCCTTTTGGGAGTCTCCCTGGTCCTGGGACTAGGCTGGCAGTCGGTGAGCCCCAGCGATCCTTTTGTTTTTGTCCTGCTCATCACTGGGGTTACCACACCTGCCTTTTTCAGAGGATTCTGAGGATTTGAACTCAAGTCCTGCTTGCACAGGTCTCTACCTACCTCACCACACCACATTTCAGAGTCTGCTCAGGCTGCAGCCTTCTCCTGCTTGTTGTCTTAAGAAAACAACAAATTTTCCAGGCACAATGGTGTACACCTTTACTCTTGGCACTTGCAAATCAGAAGCAGGTGGACCTCTGTGAGTTCCAGGCTGGTCTACTTGGGGAGTTATAGACCAACCAGGAATACATAGTGGGACACCTTTAATCCTAGCACTTCGGAGGCAGAGGCAGGCGGATCTTTGTGAGTTCAAGGCCAGCCTGGTCTACAGAGTGAGTTCCAGGACAGCTGGGGCTACAGGGAGACCCTGTCTCGAAAAGACAAAAAAAAACAAAAACAAAAACAAAAAAAAAAACAAAAAAATAAACCAAACAAAAACAACAACAAAAAAAAACAAAACCAAAAAGAATAGGAGGAGAGAAATGTGGGACTGAAGAGATGGCTGAATGGTAAAGAGTGTTCACTGGTCTTGCAGAGGACCTGGGTTCAGTTCCCAGTAGCCATATGGCAGCTCACAACCATCTATAACTCCAGTTCCAGGGGATCCAGTGCCATCTTTTGGCTTTTCAGGCTCCTGCATGCACATGGTGCACATAAGCTCATTGTAGTGGTTTGAATGAGAATGTCTCCCATAGGCTCCAAGTATTCAGACATTTTGTCCCCAGTTGGTGTTGCTGTTTTGGGAGGGCTCAGAAGCTGTGGCCATGCTGGAGGAAGCTCATCACGGAGAGGTGTGTGTGTGGGGTGGGGGTAGGGGGTTAGAGACTTCTTAAAGCCTTGCCAACCTCCAGTTGCTCTCTGCTTCCTGTGCCTGCTTGAAGATGTGACCCTCTGCTTCCTGCTCCTGCTCTGGTACCTCCTGGCACCATGCCTCACTGCCATGATGGACTCTAATTCACCCTGGAACCTTAAGCTCAACTAAACTCTTCTTTTTCTAAGTTCACTTGGTCATGGCATTTTGATCACAGCAACAGAAAAGTGACTAATACACTCATTCAGGCACACACACACACACACACACACACACACCCACAAATAAAAAATCTTTAGAAAAAAATAAGAGAAGCCTGGGCCTGGTGGTGCATGCTTTTAACCCCAGCACTCCAGAAGCAAAGGCAGGCAGATCTTTGTGAGTTCAAGGCCAGGCTGCTCTACATAGTGAGTTCCAGGACAGTTGGGGCTACAGGGAGACCCGTGTCAAAAAGACAGAAAGAGAGAGAGATTTCAGCTAGAAATTTTAGGCTTAGTTTCCACACAAAGCTTAGGGGTTCAACATTCAGAGGCCGAAAGACTCTTGCTTTGGCAGTTGACTAAGGGGGGTTTTATAAAATCTAGCCCCCCATGTGCTTTTCTTTTTATTTTGTTTTCTTTTTTTCATTTCTCATTTTTTTCTACATGTTCCGCACATTTTTTTGGGGGGGATGCTACTGTATTTTCCTTCCTCTCTTTCTGCAAAGGAGAACTACTGAGTTTTGAATATTTTTTACATTAATATGTAGATATTATATAAAGGTATTTTTAGTAACAAATAATTATTGCGTTTAATTCTGATGTAAGATATATGTAGGATTTTCCTATTCCTTCTGTTCCACCTCTTCTATGCCATTTAATCCCATCATACATCCCATCCCATCCATCCCATCCATCTCACCCCATCCCACCTAATCTCAGCCCATTCTACCCATCCCATCCAACCCCATCCCACCTCATCTCATCCCAGGTCTTCACACCCCATCCCACCTCATCCCACCTCACCCCATCCCACCCCATCCCATCCCACCTCATCTCCCACACTATCTGATACTTGGTAATACCATTTGTTTCTATGGTTTTCCTGGGTTTCAGGCAGACCACTGTCTCATTATCCAGTACCACCTACTTTCTAAACCCTTCTTACTGGCCCACAGCACACACACAGGGATCTAAGGCACTGTGTGGATTTTCTAGGAGGAAGCTCCTGTCATACTGCTGAGTTGACATAAACTCTTGTCTTCAAACAGGTTCTTGCAAAGACTTGGGTGGCCTCACTTTCTGCAGGCTTTGGAGCTGGCTGGATGAGAAGCCAGCTTTTCTCTGTGTGGATTGGCATGCTGAGGTGCCGATGCTGAGCATCAGCAGAGACCTATTATTAGCCACATGGTGAATGTGGATCTTATTTAACACTGAGTCTTTAGAACTCTGCCCGACCAGACTTCCTGGTGCTTCTGCAGGCACTGGTACCGGATGGGGTGGCTGTGCGCCTCCACCAGGTACAGGGCTGGCAAGGGGTGGCCGTGCGCCTCCACTAGGACCAGACGGGGTGGCTGTGCGCCTCCACTAGGACTGGATGGGGTGGCTGTGCGCCTCCACTAGGACTGGATGGGGTGGCTGTGCGTGCGCCTCCACTAGGACTGGATGGGGTGGCTGTGCGCCTCCACCAGGTACAGGGCTGGCAAGTGGAAGGGGCACTCATTACACAGCTTTGCTTCTGACCCTCCTCTGACATCTATCACACACTGTGTGCAGGACTGGACAGTCTCTCAGCAATGTGTTATTGATTATAGTTGATGACAGTCTTGTGTCACAGGACCCTGTGCTCTGTCTTCTCCTCAGGAGTGAGTGGGCTGGGCTTCCCAGGACCAGCCTAACTTGAATGGATGTCTGTTATTAGTTTCTTTATGGAAGCTGGTCCCCAACTTGAAGCTCATCTTTCAGACTTGGCAATTCCTCCTGCTGGAATTCTCCATGTTCTCCTCCTTCCTGGAGCAGACTGCTTTCATCTGTGGCCTTGTTACTGGAGATGTGCTCACTAGACCTCTAGTCTAGTACCATTTCCAGTGTTCTATGCACAAATTCATTGACTTTTTCGAATCTTGTATTCTTTTTTGGATTTGATTCTGTGACTTTCGGTCAAGTCTTGGGGCCTTAATTATCCAGCTCATGAAATGAGCTTGGCTTACTCACAGGCCTGTACAGGAGCAGCGCTGACTACCCTGAGGAGCCCTGAGGATGGTGCCAGGCCTTACACAGGCACGGAGAGAAGCTCAGAGCACAAAGCCCAGCAAGAGAGGTTCAGAATCTTATAGAGGAGAACTTTTGGCAGATTTTTGGTTTTAGAACTTTGGACTAGAGGCCTATAGGATGTATGAGTCAGCTTTGAAAATTGGTTTCCTCCCTTCTTTAAGAAGTAGTGGTCAGGAGGCTGGAGAGATGGCTCAGCAGTTAAGAGCTGACTGCTCTTGCAGAGGACCTGGATTTGATTCCCAGCACCCACATGGTGGCTAAGAACTGTCTTTAAGCTTGGCATGGTGACACACGCCTTTAATCCTAGCACTTAATCCTAGCACTCGGGAGGCAGAGGCAGGTAGGTCTCTGTGAGTTCAAGGCCAGCCTGATCTACAGAGTGAATTCCAGGCCAGCTGGGACTACAGGGAGACCATGTCTCAAAAAAAAAAAAAAACCCAAAAAACTAGTGGTCAAAAGCCACTGCGTCTTTATTTTTTGTGATGGAGGATGGAGCTCAAGGCTTCTTACATGCTAGGCATTGGCCTGCTAAGCCACAGCCCACAGAGGCATTGTGTATCATTGAATGACCTTTGGAGACTGTGTCTCCTTAGCCTAGGTTCCCCTCAAACTTACTATGTAGCTCAGGCTGGCTTTGAACTCATAACAGCAGCAATCCCCCTGCCTTAACTTCCTAAGTACTGTGATCACAGGTGTGCACCCCCAGCCTGAAGCACAATGAGTTTTTTAGGAGAATAACTTTATTTTCTTCTGTCAAGTATTTTATTTGTCCCTTAAAATATCCCCATGAAGTCAGCAAGGCATTCCAAGCAGCCTGGCCAATTCTGTAGTGAGGAACAGGTTGACCTATTCAATATCATGTGGAAAGTCGGGATCAGGCCTGGGTCAGGGAGACCCCAGGTGATTCTACGCACATTGACCATCATGAAGTTCACAGTTCGGTGAGGGATAGTGTGTGAATTCTTGAGTGGGTTCCAGTTCCTCCCAGTCTCAGGATACTGACAGCTGCCAGGACCTGATGGCCTTGTCTGAGGAGTGCAGTGTGGGTAGTAGGCTCTTTGCTGTCTGCCCCCAACTTCAGTGTGGGCCTGTGTTGGGGGCACAGAGACTTGAGAGAGGATTATATTCCCAAGAGCAAGTTCAAAGGCGCATTCAGGCTGTAAAATAAATCCGGATTAGGAAAACTTTTTTGAGACTAAATTTTTAGTGTGTGTGTGTGTGGGGGTGTGTGTGTGTCTGTGTGTAGGTATGTACACAAGCATGCATGTGCCCTGTGAGGCCAGAGGAGGGTGCTGATCTGGAGCTGGAGTTACAGGTGATTGTGAGCTGCCCAGATGGGTGCTGGGAACTGAATTGGGGTTCTCTGCAAGAGTAATACAGGCTCTTAACCACAGAGCCACCTCTCCAGCTTTCTGGTCACATTTGTGTGTGGTTTTATTTTATTTTTTCTTTTTAGTTTTACCCTGTTTTTGGTATTTTTGAGACAGGGTCTCCCTTTTAGTACCAGATGTCCTGGAGCTTGCTCTGTAGACCAGGCTGGCCTTGAACCCACAGAGATCCACCTACCTCTGCCTCCCGAGTGCTGGGATTAAAGGTGTGCACCACCACGCCAGGCTGTTGGTTGCATTTGCATGGGAGGGGACATCATCCTGGGAGGATTTGGACCCTTGGCCTTCCAGTTTGGGTCTCTGGTTTATTTAAGACCCTGCGAAGCCACCCTTGAAGAGGCATGCACGGCTTTCACTTTAGTGCCCTTTGGGGTTTAAAACCCCACAGGGAGGCCACCCGCAGGTCCCACAAGGCCTTTGTTTCACAGGAGAGACCACGAGGTGACACAAACAAGCTTTTTCTTGAAGTTCTCCTGAGTCTTTACCTACACAAGCCTCAACTAGGCTGTGGAGCTACTTAGCATCTTTACACGGTTAACAATGAGATTCTTACCCCAGGGGAGTGTGTGTGTGTGTGTGTGTGTGTGTGTGCATATGTGTTTCCTGGTGATAGTCTCTCCTGCTTCTCTGTTGCTAGGTACCTGGTACATCTGGCAGTCGACAAGTAGAGGGGAGGGAGGATACAAAGGGGGTAATGGGTAATGGGCCGCTTGGTGGGGAGGGAGCCTGGACAGGGATGAAGGGCCCCAGGGGCTGCTAGCCCCACACAGCTGTCTCATTCAGCATCCAAAGTTGGCTGGTGCCTGGCTGCAGGGCCCTGGGCCACCTGCAGGGGCAGACCCAGCCCTGGGCTACCAAGCCTCAAGCACTGCAGCTCCGCCTCCATTTCTGTCCTGCTTTTGACCACAGCACCGTGAGAAAGACACCGGCCCGGAGGGCTCAGAGCCATCTTGGGACTTGTGTGCGTGTGCGTGTGTGTGTGTGTGTGTGTGTGTGTGTGTGTGTGTGTGTGTGTGAAAACACTGACGTTTCAAAGCTCTGGCTATTGCTGTCTGGCAGATCTCTCTCTCTCTCTCTCTCTCTCTCTCTCTCTCTCTCTCTCTCTCTCTCTCTCTCTCTCTGTCTCCCTGACTGCAGAAATCTAATGAATCATTCTAGCTGATTCCAAGCAGTGCCCACACACCCGTGCCCTTCTGTGTTGACTGGGTCCCGCCTCTCTCTCTCTCTCTCTCTCTCTCTCTCTCTCTCTCTCTCTCTCTCTCTCCTCTCTCTCTCTCTCCTTTCTCTCTCCCTCCCTCTGTCCCCAGTTTGTAATCTGACACAGTGCACTGCAGTGGCTCCATCTCTGTCTGGCTCTCTTCTGTGAGCCCTCGGAGGCCGGACACTGTGAGCTTCCAAGGTAGGCTGAGATTTATTTATTTTTCTCCTAAAAATAGCTCCTGCTCTGCTCTGCTTTCCCCTGTGAGCTGCGGCAGCTTTGATGACAGGGGCTCAGCTGGGAACTCTTCACCCAGGTGAAGTTTATTCTCCAGGACTGGGAAGATGCCCTTTGGCGGGGTCGGGTGGGCAGTGGCGGCGGCTGAGGACAGAGGCTGCCGCGGGTGACGCTTGGTGCAGGGCTCCGCGGTCCTGTTACCGTGCAGCTTGCAGCAGCTGATGGATCCTTGTCAGAAGGGAAGGAAGGGAAGGGTTGGCCAGCTTCTCCGGTATGGTATGGTGTCTGCGATGGCGACGGTGGCGCTGTGACTCTCCGGGTCTTCTTGGGGCCCTTGCTTTTCAGAAAAGCCCCTCTGGGTAAAGTTTGACATCATGCCACTGGGGCAGAACCTTTCCAGCAGGCAGAAGCGCTGTTTTCCGATTCAGGCAGAGTCGTGGGCCTGGGGCAGGCTCCTAGGGGACGTGTAGGGGGAGGGGATGGTCTAGAAGGATTCCGGTTTGCCCTGCGATCCACAGCCCACGCTCTTCACAGAAACATGCGCTATGAATTTGTCAATTCGTGTCCCAGAGAGTGATTGCAATGCTTCGTTTGTCCAGGCAGATGTTCTCGGCACAGTGTGTGTGTGCGTGTGTGTGTGTGTGTGTGTGTGTGTGTGTGTGTGTGTGTATACAAGTGCCTGAGTGCACACCAGCCTTTGGTTAGCACAGATTCTCCTCCAAAACTGGTTTTTACCTGGAAAGGCAGTGTTTGCTGGGTGACCTCCCAGTATGATGGTGTGAGCAGAGGTGTGGGAGGGATGCCGGCTGGGCCTGTGGGAGAGCTTGGCCCTTCCCCAGGGAGAGCACACTGGCTGTCTCCTGAGCTGCCTGGGACCTGAGGTCCCAGCGATCAGATCAGGAAGAGGGACGGAGGACAGAAGGAAAGAGGAAAGGAAGGGAAAAGCAATCAGGAGAAGAGGAGGAAGAAAAAAGGGAGGAGAGGTAGAGAAGAAAGAAAGAAAAGCAGAGACGAAGTGAAAAAAGAAAGGAGGGAAGGGGCCACCAAAAAGGAGGGGGAGAAGGAAGGGGGGAGGAAGGAAGAGGGAGGAGTAAGAAAGGGAAGGAAAGAAAGAGGGAAAGAACTGATACAAGGAAGGATAAAAGGAAGGAAGGAGGGAGGAAAGGAAGGATAAAAGAAAAAAGGAAAGATGGTGTTCTCAACGAGGGGCAGGTCCGCTGTGGGTTGTGAGACTGAACTTGGGGATCCTTCAGCCCCTCTGAGACTCTTTGTGGGTCATAGTTTCTTAGGGTGTTGGTGGCTGAGGAGGGAGGTAGGGGGAGAGGAGGGAAAAGTCCTGTTTCAGTGAGGAGCCTCCTGGAGGACCCTGAGGAGGTGTGGGTGGGAGGCAGCCTGTGTCAGGGGAGGTACAATGTCACAGACGGAGCTGCCGTGCGGGAACAGGGAGGTGGCTCTGGACGAGGAACTAGGGAGGAAGCAGTGCCCAGTCTTGGGCCTCTGTGGCAGTCACGGAGTCACTTTCTGTCCACTTTGAGCTAGGAGTAGAAAGCCGGGAGCATCTCATGTGAGCCCTGGTGGAAGGTGACTGGGTGGGGACCTCTGAAAACTGTTGTCCCCTATTTTGGCCAGCCACACTGGAATCCCCCAGAACCAGCTTCTTTCTCAGCAGCTGCTGGGCCTCAGTGTTTGTAGTTTCATACCTTGGGCTGGTGTGTGGGCTTCAGCCAGGGTGGTTCCCTGGGGGCCTGGTATGGTAGATAGGGTGGGGTGGACGTCTAGGCCAAGGCCTTGGGGCTAACTGGTTACCATAAGGCTCAGTACCAGGGTGCAGAGCACAGCCCTTCTAGTGGTCCAGGACAGAGGGGCATGAAGGAAGATGGGGAGACATGGCATTTCAGGGTGCTTCCCCAGTGGGTGGTGGCTATGCCTGGCTCACAAGCCTTTCTGAAAAGACACTGTGGGCTCCCAGCTAGCCACCCCTGAGACTCAGCTACATGGAGTCTCAAGGGCCATGGGGGCTTTACAAAGCTCTCCAGATGAGCCTGAGGATATTTGAAAAGCAGGGGAGACCTGCAGCTGTCCTCCCCTCTGATGCTCAGTTTTACTTATTTTGCTCTGTGTTGATGGTGGGGGGAGAGGGCTGAGCATGCTTATGGGGAGACAGCCAGGTGGGGGGGGGTAAGGTGGGAGGGTGGCCGACTGCTCCTTGCCCAGCTGCCTTCACGGGCTAAGTTCTGACTGGAGCAGTAAATGCCCTGCACAGGTAGTATCATACTTCTGGTTGGTGATTGAGGCAAGGAACACAGTGCCTGCCTTTTTGCAAGTTCCCAGGGCTGCTGCTGCTGGCCCAGGGACCCCATGTGAGGACCTCTGGACCAGAGGGTGACCCTCCAGCATGCTAAAGATCTCTGTGCAGTTTTCTAATCTGCCCTAGTCTTTGGTGGGGTCACAAATGGAGCATTGTTGCAAGGTCCATAACGATCCTTCAGGAGACACGTGAGTACCAGGCAGGGCAGTGGGACTCAGAGGAAAATGGCCTGAAATCTCCTTTGTGCCCAAGCTTCTGGTAGTGCCACAGGCTCCACAGTTAGTCTGATTCAAGTGCATTGGTGGTTTGGCTATGCAGCTTCCCAAGTCCGTGGGGAGGTTTGGGGATGCCAACCTCCAGAGTACTGTCCTGTGTCCCTTTGACCCAGCCTCAATGACAGCTCTTAATTCTGCTCCCCATCTTATTTTTAAAAAGTATTTATTTAATTTGTGTGTGTGTATGAGTGTACTGCATGCATGTGCATAAGTGCACCTGTGTCCTGCAGTGCACCTGTGTCATGCACCTGTGTCCTGCAATGCCTGGAGAGGTCAGAAGAGGGCATAGGGTGACCTGGAGTTACAAATGGTTGTTAGCCACCCCATAGATGCTGGGAATAGAACCTGGGTCCCCTGCAAGAGCAGCCAGGCTCTTAACCACTGAGCCGTCTCTCCAGCCCCAGCTCCCACCTTCGTGTTTGTCCTACCTGTTGGCCTTGCTGGGGAGCACTTCCCTTCCTGCTGAGCAGGAGTGTGCCCAGGACCAGCACTCTTGGTTTCCCTCCTCCTCCTCCTCCTCCTCCTCCTCCTCCTCCTCCTCCTCCT
>VZQC01000610.1:3836694-3888862 GCA_009823505.1 Rhizomys pruinosus | reverse complement strand
TCCTCCTCCTCCTCCTCCTCCTCCTCCTTCTTCTTCTTCTTTTTTTTTTTTTTTTTGGTCTTTTTGAGACAAGGTCTCCCTGCAGCCCCAGCTGTCCTGGAACTCACTCTGTAGACCAGGCTGGCTTTTAACTCATAAAGATCCACCTGCCTCTGACTCCCGATGCTAGGACTAAAGGTGTGCGCCACCACGCCCGGCTTTGTTTAAACCTTTAATCCTAGCACTCGCAGAGGCAGAGGCAGGTGGATCTTTGTGAGTTCAAAACCAGCCTGGTCTATAGAGTGAGTTCCAGGACAGCTGGGGCTACAGGGAGACCCTGTCTTGAAAAGGCCAAAAAAAAATTCTTTATTTTAATTTTATTAGTGTTTTGTCTGCTTGCTTGTAAGTGCACCAAATGTGTACTTGGTGCCTGCAGAGGTACAGAAGAAGGCATGGAATCCCCTAGGACTGGAGTTAAGGATGGCTATTAACTGCCATGTGGGTGCTAAGAACTGAACCCAGGTCTTCTGCAACAGCAGCCAGTGCTTTTTTTCTTTAATCTTTTGGAGACGGGGTCTCCCTGCAGCCCCAGCTGTCCTGGAACTCACTCTGTAGACCAGGCTGGCCTTGAACTCACAAAGATCCGCCTGCCTCTGCCTCCCAAGTGCTAGGATTAAGGGTGTGCACTACCACGCCTGGCCAGCAGCCAGTGCTTTTAACTGTTGATCTAACACTCTCCTGTTCTTATTCTTCTGGCAACAGCACAGGAGGCTTTACAGTCCCAAGTTGAGAAGACAGAAAAGGGACAGAGAGACAGAAGGGGAGGGACAGTCCTCAGGTGTCACAGCCCCTTGGTCCATGTGTGAGAGATGGGACTCGTTCATGGTTGTAGAGGGGGTGCTAATATTTAGAACTGGCCACTAATGCTAGGGAGCAGAGTCAGTGTCCTTTGGGGTGTGATGGATGGTTGTCTGTTTGTTACAGCAGATACAGAGCTGTGCTGTTTGCTGCTGGCCTGTCACTGAGCCTTGCTTTTTTGCATGGCTTACCGATGCTGGCTTCCCACTTTACAGATGGAGATGAAATGACTCCTCCAAGATCGTATGACTATGAAGGTCAGCCCATGTTCAGGCCAGGGTCCTTCAATTCCAAAGCCAGCCCGCCTCTGCCCTCATCATCCCGGGATTACACACAGTGCGACTGGCCTTGGACTCAGTGGACAGTCCAGTCTCCAGAAACTTTTGAAAAATGCTCATGTTAGTCAATGGTGCTTTTTTTTTTTTTCGTCTTTTTGAGACAGGGTCTCCCTTTAGTCCCAGTTGGCCTGGAGCTTGCTATGAACTCACAGACATCTGCCTGCCTTTGCTGGGATTACAGGCATGTGCCACCACACCTGGCTTCAGTGGTACATGTTTTGATCTCAGTTTAGAACCCTGCAGTGTAGAGCTGGGGGCGTGGCTCAGAGGTAGAGTACTTCCCTTCTATGTGAAGGGGGCTAGAGATGCCTCAGCGATTAAGTAAGTAAGATCATAGCCTGACTAATTTACATGGTGAATTCTAGGACAACTGGGGCTTCAGGGAGACCCTGTCTCAAAAAAAAAAAAAATCACACAAAGAACAACAACAGCAAAAACCCACAAAGCAAAACAAACCACACAAAACAGAAAAATATTCACATGTAGGGACTCCTAGATCACATGCCCAGAGGTATAATTTTAAAAAATTATTTATTATGTGTGAGGGTGTGTACATGCATGAGTGTGGGGTTAGAAAATAGTTTGACTTTTTTTTTTTAATTTGAAGTTTAGGGCAAGCCATAAGTTAGATAAACCTGAAGACTCTAATAAAAAAATTGAAAGATGAAAAACAGGAGAAAATGTTTAAATTCAGAACAAATTCAATACAATGGGAATCTTAGGTTTTGAAGTGAGTAAACCAATAAAAGATGTTTTTAAAATTTAACAAAAGAAGATAGCTTGTGGGAGTCAATTCTCTGCCTTCATCATTTGGGTTCTGCTGATTGATTGCATTCGGTCATTTAGCCATTAGGCCATTAGGCTTAGTGGCAGGTGCCTTGCCAGCCGAGCCAGCCATCTTGATGGCCCCATTTTTTTTTTTTTAACATGAGGTCTTATGTTTCCTATACTACCCTGAACTCTTTAAAAATATTTTATTATTTTATTTAAAAAATTTAAAATTTACTTTTAGTATGTGTATGAGTGTTTTGCCTGAATGTATGGAATCACAGGTGTCTTATACAATCCCCTTGAAGTCCAGAAGAGGGCTTCAGATTCCTTGGAATTGGAGTTAGTATGGTTGTTAGCTGCTATGTGGATGTTGGGAACCGAACCCAGATCCTCTGTGAGAGCATCCAGTGCTCTTAAGCCTTGAATCATCTCTCCAGCCCCCTATATTTGAACTCTTTGTTTTGTTTTTGTTTTGTTCTCCTTGTAGCCCCAGCCGGTCTTGAGCTACAGATCAGGAGATGTACCCGCCTCTGCCTCCAGTACTGGGATCAAATAGGTGTGAATAACCACATCAACATCCAGGCATTGATAGCTTTATCAAGGTGATTTTTAGAAAATAGTTTTTTTTTTTTTAATTCGAAGTTTAGGGCAAGCCATAAGTTAGATAAGCCTGAAGACTCTAATAAAAAATTGAAAGATTAAAAACAGGAGAAAATGTTTACATTCAGAACAAATTCAATACAATGGGAATCTTGCCAACCAATTCCTCTGTATAAGGTGTGCGGTGAGGGACTTGTGACATGTGGTCTGTGGCTCACGGCCTTTGCAACAGCTCTTTTCACTCAGCGTGCTTTCAGGGTTGGTCCACATTGTGGGGTGTGAGGAAACCTCACTGCACTTTCTGGTGGACTGAGGGCTTATGTTGTATGGAAGCCCTTTTTAAATCTGTAACTCCCAGTGGTATTTGTGTGTGTGTGTGTGTGTGTGTGTGTGTGTGTGTGTGTGTGTGTTACTAGGGATGGGACCCAAAGCCTTATACATAGTAGGCAAGTACTCTGAGCCACACTCCCAGTCCCTCACTGGAGAATTTTGAGCAAGAGCTTTACATCTGAGCCATGCCCCAAGCTCTACACTGGAGGATTCCAAGCAGGTGCTCTTTCACTAAGCTATGCCTTACTGGAGGATTTTGGGCAAAAACTCTATTGCTGAGTCACACCCAACAGCCCCTCACTGAAGGATTCCAAGTAGGTTCTCTACCACTGAGCTACATCCCCCTTACTGGGGGACTCTAGACAGGAGCTGTACCACTGAGCCATGCCTCCACCTAAAAACAGAAGTGTGTATAAAGCACAGAGCCTGTCTTGCTTTCTCTTCCTTCCCTCCTCCCCCTTTTCTCTTTCTCGTTCTTACCCTCTCCCTTTCTCTATTGCTCCCTCTCTCTACTTCCATCTCTCTGCACCCGCCTTCTCTCCCTCAACCGACATTCCTTCTGTCTAGCCATGTTTTCTCAGATGCCATCCAGCTTCTCTCAGCTTCATCCACTGCTGCCCCTTTCCCTCTGCACTGGAGTTTGGCCTCTTACTGTGGCCTTGGCCTGAGGTCTCCTGGGCCGCTCCTCTCTTCCCCAGCCTTCTTTGCCTGCTTTTGGTCTTGCGGCAACCCTACACAGCCTGTGGGGTTGTGTGGAAGCTCTGTGCTTGTTCAGGGCTCTGCTCAGAGGTCGCCTCCTTGGAGAAGCCCTCCCTGCCTGACCTGTGTGACAGTACCTTCTCACCCCCTCTCGTGCAGGTTACTTTTCTCTTCCACTTTCCTTGGGTCTCTCTCCACTCTGGGAACAGGGGCAGGGTGGGTCCTTTTGTTCTCTATTGGTCCTACCTGCCTCCTCCAATGTGAGCACTGAACACTGAGCAGAAATGTCCGGTACAGGGGCCTCCTCCCTCCTTGTAACCCCACAGCATCCCTACAGGGAACTTGAACCATGGCTGTGGTGACTCCCAGCCTGATGACCCATTCCAATTCACTCACATGGACCCACATGCAGTCCTCGGACCAAGGTCTGCTCCAGGACAGGGAAGCCGATCTGGGCAGCAGAGCATGAACTCTCAGATCTTACTTAGTCCACATGGGTTGTCCTTTCTTCCATGGGTAAGAGAAGAATGTGTAAGGGGAGCCACACTGGATTGTCAGGCTCCATGAGAGCTTAGGTGACACTCACGTCCCTGAGGGACAGGAGAAGGTCTACCAGCCTGAGAGCACTGATTTTATCCTGTGAGCTCTATTGGGCTCCTTGACAGGCAGCTTGGAGCCTAGTGACCCTAAGTTCCAACAAGGAGCCCTCTGGGAGGCAGGCTCTGCCTTGGAGGCTTCCTTCTTGTAATCCTCATCAATACAGGACTATGGTGGCAGTGGTGCTATTTACTGAGTGCTTGCTGTATGCTAAGTGCTTTTTTGAAATAAGCTCATTCCTTAAGACCCCTAGGGAAAGAGCCAGATACTGTGTCCTCCCCATTTTAGTTTGAGAAATGCCAGTGGAGAGCTCGAAAGAGATGCCAATGGTTATATTGTAAAGACTCCATCCGATAACTAGGCTCACTCACCTAGGGAAGGTCATTTTGGATGATCAGATGCACAGAGGGGCTTCTACTGTCACTGATAACCATGGGAGGGGGCCCACAAAAGCACACCCTTCCTGGTGGCAGAGCGATGCTGCTGTTGGTTATGTGCTTTCTGCCTACAGAGCCCAGTTAAACTTGCATGTGAACTTGGGACTTGTAGCATTTCTAATAGGGAAATTAAGGTCAGTGTAAAGTTGTTGTTAAGAGACCTCAAGGGGAGGAGTCATCAAGATAGGAATGGGGCTGGGTGTTAATTAAGCCCATTAATCCTAGCGCTTGGGAGTCAGAAGCAAGCAGATCTCTCTGAGTTTGAGGCCAGACTGGTCTACATAGCAAGCTCCAGGCCAGCCAGAGCTACATAGTAAGACCCGAGAGAGAGAGAGAGAGAGAGAGAGAGAGAGAGAGAGAGAGAGAGAGAGAGAGAGAGAGAGAGAGAGAGAGAGAGATTAGGAAATCTCTGTGGCTCCCCGGATATCATAATACGCATTCATGATTTCCTCTTCACTTCTGGGAGAGTGCTGCTTCTTACGTTCTTATGTTAAACTTTCCTCTGTGATGGAAGGGGCATCCCTGTCCTCTGCACTCTGGCTTAAACTGTAAAAGTCACCCTTTTCTTTGCTATCAGTGATTGGAACATATAAGTAGGTGTGTTGGGTTTCTGTGACACGATCTGCAAAAGTGGCCCAGTGGTGAAGTAGCTAGGCTCATTGCCCCAAGTCCCCCAATACCAGTGGTTACTACTGAGGAGCCTGGGACCCTGCTAGTGCCAGCTAGGCCAGGCTGGGTGTTCTGGCTGAGGTAGTTATGCTAATAGCTCCAGTCTTGAGCAATGGTATCTAGTACTTGGTTCTGAAGGGTCTAGACCTTTGTTCCCTGTGAGGTGTAGTCCAGCCATTTTGTAAATACTTCTACAATGTGGGTAACTTTTCTTATGAGTAGATTTGTCAGAAATGTATTCAAAGGAGGGGCCAGAGTGGGAGGGAGAGATTTTGTCATGGTATAGCTATCCATGTCCCAGAGTCCCTGTGGGTGGGCTGGAGAGAGGTGGTCTTACCCTGTCTCAGCCTGGAGCGCTTCAGCGGCATTGGCAGTCCAGCCCCCGGCCATGCTTAGCCTTTCCCTGAGCATTTCTGTAATCTGGGGGATTCTTCCTCACTTTGGGGCATGAGGCTTCATGGAAGAAAAGAGGGCGATGGGGACAGCACACGGTAGCCACAGTGTGGAACTGCACGGGCCTGGCCACGGAGCTGAAGAGCCCAGAAGCACGTGGGCTCAGGATTGACTGGCTCCTCTGGCTGGCTGTCCCAGAGACAGCCATGTCCGCATGATGGTTCTGTGGCTCACTATCATGGAGATGACAGATGGGGGCACAGGGCCTCTTTCGAATGCAGGGTCACCACAGACTGCCATCCTGAGCCCTTCCTCTGGCCTGCACTCTCTGGTTAAGAGCTGTGGGCGTCTCCTGTCTTCGTTGCTTACTCCCCTATGTGGTCTGATTCCCCAGGTCCCGCCTTCATGCCACTGGCTGGTATAGGACTCTCTGGATCTCCAGCCTTCCCCAATACCTGCCCCAGGACTTCCCTTGCCATGAGACATCCAGCCTGTGTTTAAAGACACGTGTAGGTTCAACACAATTACAGACGAGGACCATCTGTGAAAACTGTCATTGCAATGACATAAACATATACACACACAGTGGTGACAGGGAGGGGGAAGTGTGGCCATCCTAGTCCAAATCCTCATGGCAGGCCTGTGCCCAGGTACCTAATGTGACACTCCGAGACTGTTAATCTGGAAGGAACAGTACACTGCCCTCCCAGACCTTCATAGCACCCTTATAAAGCAGCCGTGTGGACTAAATAGTGACCCTGGTGATGTCTCCAGCGTAAACCCTTAATGGTGACTGTTACCTATAAGGCAGAGGGTGCTAGGAAGGTCAGGCCCTGGGGAGGCAGTTTTATCCTGCCTCCCGGGGAGAAAATGCTATCAGTCCAGAGCTCTGAGACACAGAGGAAAATATCCACTAAGCCATGGGGCCGCAGAGGTAGGGGTTGGCCACATGAAGACACCAGAGCCTGGGACTCCCAGAAGAGCCACCCGAAGTCTGTGGGCATCGAGGGCCCTGCTGTAGCTTGAGTGCAGGCTCCTGTGTGCTCCGACTATGAGAAGCCCATGTCCACTGTTGTAAACTCTGTTCTAGCCTTAGCAGCTCAGGCTTCTACTGTCACCTCCACTAAGGTATGGAAAAACTAAGGTGTGGAGAAGACTACACAGCTGGAAAGCATTAAGATGGGGACTTGAACCAGGCCTTTGCACCACCCTCTCAAGATCATGCTGAGATCTCTCCCCTTCCACCTGGGGAAACTGATCCCCAGGACTGTGGTAGGAGGAAGGTAGGGGAACTCCTTAGGTGTCCTCTGACACAGAATGGCTTCCAGATTTAAAAATTGTCATTTGGGGAACATTTGCTTTGGTTTACCTTAAAAGTGTTTATTTGTATTTATTTAATTTTTTTTTGAGACAGGGTCTCCCTGTAGTCTCAGCTGGCCTGGAACCCCTTATGTAGACTAGGGTGGTCTTGATCTCACAGCGGTCTGCCTGCCTCTGCCTCCAAAGTGCTGGGATTAAAGACATGTGCCACCACAGCTGCGATATTTACTTATTTTTATACAAGGTTTCATATATCCTAGGCTGAGGACCAGCCTCCTTCTACCTCCCAGATGGGACTACAGGTGTGTGCTCACCATGCCTTGTTTTATGTGGTACTGGAGATTAAACACCGGGCTTCAAGCATGCTACACAAGCACTGTACCAACTGAGCTACAGCCCTATACTTTTTTTTTTTAATAAGTTGGGGTTCTTGGAAGATTTCTCAAGTGTAAAAGTGCTTGCCTACAAGCCTGACGACTGCCTTCAATCCCCAGATACCTACCATGGTCAGAGGAGAGAATTTCCATATGCATTCTATAGCATGTGCTCACTCAGTCTGTCTCTCTCTCTCTCTCTCTCTCTCTCTCTCTCAACAAATAAGTAAACAAGTAAATACAATGTAATTGAAAATAAAGAAATACATAAATTGGAAATT
This sequence comes from Rhizomys pruinosus, assembly GCA_009823505.1. Classification (NCBI taxonomy): domain Eukaryota; kingdom Metazoa; phylum Chordata; class Mammalia; order Rodentia; family Spalacidae; genus Rhizomys; species Rhizomys pruinosus. Next base: position 3,881,216 of record VZQC01000610.1, on the reverse strand, counting down.
TTGTAAAACAATCTGAAAGCCGGCTTTGGGAAAGCATCTATGGGGTGGGGCTGGCAGTAGCTCCGGGCAGGGCACTCCTGCCCCGTGCCTGCCCAGGGTGACAGACTCTCTGTGTTCTCAGTCAGAAGGAAGCTCCTTCAGACAGGTATCAGGGTGCAGAAATGGAAATATTTGAGGGGGACTTTGCTCAGGGGTGTGAGCTGGTGGGGCTCACTTTATTAGTGTGCAGTGGGACCTGCCACCCATTTCCGCCACAGTCGAACCCCAGGCCCTACCCTGCTGAGGATTTGGCCCTCCTTCTAGGTCTTCCTCTTGTTTTATGCCTCTCCTCTCCCTGAATCTCCTAAGCTCTGAAACTATGGTCTTGTTTACTTTCTTCTCCCCCAGCAAACCCCATTTCGACACCAGTCCCGTGTCCACCATACATTAAAGCTGTTGATTCTGAGAATACTGAAAGCCAGCAGACCCCAGAGGAGGCCGAGATGGCGTGTGAAGAACACTAATCTGAGCTGCTGGCGGGAAGTCACGTGGGGGCTGGAGTCTTCCAAGGATCTGATTAGGGGCCCTGACAGGCCTGCAAGGGCTGAGCGAGAACAGTGGCCACTCAGCCTGGCTACCTCCCAGCCCATGGAGGCACTAGGGTCGGGGAATGAGTCGAGATTGAAGGTCAGAGAATTGGGCAGTAAATGACCGAACATCTGTGATCATTTAGAAACACTTCTTCCACTAAAATTCTAAAACAAGGTGGGTTTCAAACACCACAGATGGCAATTTTCTTATAATGAATTAAAGATTCTTGGGCAGCTGGCACGATAAGGTGACCCGGGAACTGGATGGGATGAGTGGAGACAGATGGGGGCTGCAAGTAGCCAGCGGACCCCAGCTCCAGTGAGGTGAGAGCCTTTCCTTTTTAATCAGTTAACTGCTGCCCAGAGATTGTAGGTGGGACTGCCAGTGGCAGGATTATTTCTGGCATCCTGGCAGACACAGTGACCCAGAGGCATTGGTAGGAAAGCCACCTCTCTGACCGCAGGCATTAAGAGAGCAGCATTGTATTATGGTCATGAATAAATTGCTGGTAATCACAATCTCTGGGCCAGAGATGGAGAAGAGGGTCTCAGTGGGGTTACACTGGCGGGCCCAACTACCCTGGTCAGAGGCTTGTTTCATGAGATTTGCACACGGCACTGCTATCTACTCTAGCCTTATGGATGGCTAAAGAGAGGTGCTGATAAGGCAGGTCACTTGTCCCAAGTCACAGGGTTTGTAATTGAAATGGGGGAGGGGCCCCAGACTCTAAGCAAGAGGCTGATTCCAGAGCCTCTGTCTTCACCATGGAGGACACTGACAGGTAAGTACAATGAAAAGAAGGTACCCTGCTCCCTCCCCCCAGACATTCATCCCCACTGGAGTGCACTCCTACCAACGCACCCTCTCCTTGATGAAACTTGATTGTGTTTATTTCTTCCTAGTTGTGGGACTGACAATTTTGGAATTTTCCTAAAAGTACTGTGGAAGTTCAGCTGTCGATGAGCTTTGTTTTCTCTCCTGTAGTGCAACCAGGTTAACAACCGAGTTTTTTTTTTTTTTTTTTTTTNGAGTCCATGTATATAATTTATGACATTTAATTGATTTATGTATGTTGAACCATCCCTGCATCTCTATAATAAAACCTACTTTATCAGAGTTAATAATCTTTTTGATGTGTACCTGTATGCAATTTGCAAGAAATTTGTTGAGAATTTTTGTATCTATATTTATTAAGGATCTCAGTGTATAGTTTTCTTTTTTACCTGTATCTTTTCTTGGTTTTTGGAAGAAATTTGGAAGACTACTCTCTGCTTCTATCCTTTTAAATAACTTAAATAATACTGGTTGTAGGTTCTCCTTAAATGTCTCATAAAATTCTGCTGTGAGTCCATCTAGGCCTGGACCTTTTGTATTTGGGAGCATTTGTATTACAGATTCAATTTCCTCATGTTATGTGTCTCTTTAAACAGTTTTGACCTCTTCTTGCTTGAGCTTTGGTTGAGTCCCATGATTTCAGATATTCATCCATTTCATTTAGGTTAACAAATTTAGCATAGTATAGATTTTTACAGTATCCCAGCATAATATTCTGGATCTTTTTATTATCTATTGTAATGTTTGCCCTTTTCATCTCTAATTTTATTAATTTGGAGTTATTTTATTCTTTCTATTGGTTATCTGGGCCAGGGGTCTGTCTATCTTGTTTATACTTTCAAAGAACCTGCTCTTTGATTCTTCATTTTTTTGGTTCATATTTCATCAATCACTCCTCTGATTTTTGTTATGTCTTCTTGTCTTTTAGGTTTCCAAGTTGCTTGTTGTTGTCTTTCAAGAGTATTGTGTTGCAGCATTAAATCATTTATTTTTGCTCTTTCTTTTTTATATATATATTTTTGTAGGCACTTAGAACTATAAATTTCCCTCTTAGGACTGTTTTTAAAGTGTCCCAGAGGTTTCTGCACTGTTATTTTTGTTTAATTCCATTATTACTTTTCTGTTTTTTTAATTTTTATTTTATTTATTTATGTGTATGAATGTACTGTTTTGTGTGTAGGTCTGTGCACCCGTGTCTTGCAATGCCACGGAGGTCAGAAGAGGGTCTCGGATTCCCCTGGAACTGGAGTTCTCCTGGAATTGGAGTTACAGACGGTTTTCAGCCGCCATGTGGGTGCTGGGGATTGAACCCGGGTCCTCTGCAAGAGCGGTCGGCGCTCTTAACCGCTAGGCCATCTCTCCAGCCTGGGCTGTTTTGATTTTTATCAGTTGTGTTGACGTGTCTTTCCTCCATCAGGAAATGAAGGGTGAAGGATTTTTTTCCCTTCTCATGTCCTCTTAACTTTTCCTTTGTCCTTTCTCAGGGGACCTGATGGCTGTGTCATAGGCAGCTGTGCTTACAGCCATAGATGGATATGGCGATGCACACCAGCTTGGGAATGTGCAAGGGCCCCTCCCCTCCCTTATGGCTCATCAAACCAGCCGTGTTTAGGCCTCTTCAAAGGGCCTGCTTCATAATCTAGATTCATGGCCTACAGCGTAGGGAATGCTTTCCTGTGTTGTTGCATTTGAAACACTGGGGAAAAGGAAGAGGGTGAGGCGGTGTTGGAGTGCAGGTGGACTGTGAGAAGAGAGGAAGGGAAGATGCTCAGCTGGAGGGAGACCTCAGGATTCAGGGAGATTTATTTCCGAGAACCAGCCTGGGCGCCTTCATTAATTAAAATGCAATAAATAAAGAGCCCATCAGATCACTCTTTGTCATTTACCGCTCTGTGCCAGGCAGTTATGGGGTTTGCGATAATCAGAGGGAAGAAAGAGATGGCAGCAGAGACGAGGAGACAAAGACGGTGGTCCTGGGCAGGTCCGGCCAGGCCCATGCTGCCATGGTCAGTCTAGGCTGATATCCAGCCCCATCAAGGAAGAGCCAATCTGTTTTCCAGTCCCGATAACAGGTGGAATCTTCCAGGGCAGGAGCCCAGAAAGTCCTGTCTTCCTGAGTTTGCACTTTCTGGGAAGCCAGGGTCCAACAGCCAAGAAGCTGTGGGCTTCCTTTTGGCAGGGAATGGGTTCTCCTTTTTCAGAATCTGGGCTGCTTCCCCTGGGCCCTGGCACCTTTTCCAGCCTCTCTCCCTAAGGCCCCTCTGCCCTGCTCCTTGCTACTGTAGGCTCAACTGTATCTCCTGTGGTTCAGCTGAATAAAGCTCTTGGTCTCACAGTTGAGAAGCCTTTTCCATCTACTTTGTATTTGGAAATAATTCGGCCCCGTGCTTGACCTGGGATGCAGGCTGTGCCTGGGCCTGGAGTTTCTGTTGGAGAGGACGGATCAGGAGCAGAGCCATGTAAGCAGCAGGCTCAGGATCTCGGCTAGCCCCACTCAGCCTTCCACTCAGGAGCTCCGCTAGCCCCACTCAGCCTTCCACTCAGGATCTCCACCAGTCCCGCTCAGCCTTCCACTCAGGAGCTCCGCTAGTCCCACTCAGCCTTCCACTCAAGAGCTCCTCTAGACCCACTCAGCCTTCCACTCAGGAGGTCCGCTAGCCCCACTCAGCCTTCCACTCAGGAGCTCCGCTAGCCCCACTCAGCCTTCCACTCAGGAGCTCCGCTAGCCCCACTCAGCCTTCCACTCAGGAGCTCCGCTAGTCCCACTCAGCCTTCCACTCAGGAGCTCCGCTAGTCCCACTCAGCCTTCCACTCAGGAGCTCCGCTAGTCCCACTCAGCCTTCCACTCAGGATCTCCGCTAGTCCCACTCAGCCTTCCACTCAGGAGCTCCGCTAGTCCCACTCAGCCTTCCACTCAGGATCTCCGCTAGTCCCACTCAGCCTTCCACTCAGGAGCTCCGCTAGTCCCACTCAGCCTTCCACTCAGGATCTCCGCTAGTCCCACTCAGCCTTCCACTCAGGAGCTCCGCTAGTCCCACTCAGCCTTCCACTCAGGATCTCCGCTAGTCCCACTCAGCCTTCCACTCAGGAGCTCCGCTAGTCCCACTCAGCCTTCCACTCAGGATCTCCGCTAGTCCCACTCAGCCTTCCACTCAGGAGCTCCGCTAGTCCCACTCAGCCTTCCACTCAGGATCTCCGCTAGTCCCACTCAGCCTTCCACTCAGGAGCTCCGCTAGTCCCACTCAGCCTTCCACTCAGGATCTCCGCTAGTCCCACTCAGCCTTCCACTCAGGAGCTCCGCTAGTCCCACTCAGCCTTCCACTCAGGATCTCCGCTAGTCCCACTCAGCCTTCCACTCAGGAGCTCCGCTAGTCCCACTCAGCCTTCCACTCAGGATCTCCGCTAGTCCCACTCAGCCTTCCACTCAGGAGCTCCGCTAGTCCCACTCAGCCTTCCACTCAGGATCTCCGCTAGTCCCACTCAGCCTTCCACTCAGGAGCTCCGCTAGTCCCACTCAGCCTTCCACTCAGGATCTCCGCTAGTCCCACTCAGCCTTCCACTCAGGAGCTCCGCTAGTCCCACTCAGCCTTCCACTCAGGATCTCCGCTAGTCCCACTCAGCCTTCCACTCAGGAGCTCCGCTAGTCCCACTCAGCCTTCCACTCAGGATCTCCGCTAGTCCCACTCAGCCTTCCACTCAGGAGCTCCGCTAGTCCCACTCAGCCTTCCACTCAGGATCTCCGCTAGTCCCACTCAGCCTTCCACTCAGGAGCTCCGCTAGTCCCACTCAGCCTTCCACTCAGGATCTCCGCTAGTCCCACTCAGCCTTCCACTCAGGAGCTCCGCTAGTCCCACTCAGCCTTCCACTCAGGATCTCCGCTAGTCCCACTCAGCCTTCCACTCAGGAGCTCCGCTAGTCCCACTCAGCCTTCCACTCAGGATCTCCGCTAGTCCCACTCAGCCTTCCACTCAGGAGCTCCGCTAGTCCCACTCAGCCTTCCACTCAGGATCTCCGCTAGTCCCACTCAGCCTTCCACTCAGGAGCTCCGCTAGTCCCACTCAGCCTTCCACTCAGGATCTCCGCTAGTCCCACTCAGCCTTCCACTCAGGAGCTCCGCTAGTCCCACTCAGCCTTCCACTCAGGATCTCCGCTAGTCCCACTCAGCCTTCCACTCAGGAGCTCCGCTAGTCCCACTCAGCCTTCCACTCAGGATCTCCGCTAGTCCCACTCAGCCTTCCACTCAGGAGCTCCGCTAGTCCCACTCAGCCTTCCACTCAGGATCTCCGCTAGTCCCACTCAGCCTTCCACTCAGGAGCTCCGCTAGTCCCACTCAGCCTTCCACTCAGGATCTCCGCTAGTCCCACTCAGCCTTCCACTCAGGAGCTCCGCTAGTCCCACTCAGCCTTCCACTCAGGATCTCCGCTAGTCCCACTCAGCCTTCCACTCAGGAGCTCCGCTAGTCCCACTCAGCCTTCCACTCAGGATCTCCGCTAGTCCCACTCAGCCTTCCACTCAGGAGCTCCGCTAGTCCCACTCAGCCTTCCACTCAGGATCTCCGCTAGTCCCACTCAGCCTTCCACTCAGGAGCTCCGCTAGTCCCACTCAGCCTTCCACTCAGGATCTCCGCTAGTCCCACTCAGCCTTCCACTCAGGAGCTCCGCTAGTCCCACTCAGCCTTCCACTCAGGATCTCCGCTAGTCCCACTCAGCCTTCCACTCAGGAGCTCCGCTAGTCCCACTCAGCCTTCCACTCAGGATCTCCGCTAGTCCCACTCAGCCTTCCACTCAGGAGCTCCGCTAGTCCCGCTCAGCCTTCCACTCAGGATCTCCGCTAGTCCCACTCAGCCTTCCACTCAGGAGCTCCGCTATTCCCACTCAGCCTTCCACTCAGGAGCTCCTCTAGTCCCACTCAGCCTTCCACTCAGGAGCTCCCGCTAGTCCCACTCAGCCTTCCACTCAGGAGCTCTGCTAGACCCACTCAGCCTTCCACTCAGAAGCTCTGGTAGTCCCACTCAGCCTTCCACCCAGGGCTCTGCCCATCCCTTTCCACCTGTCCCACTGGGAAGCTGCTAAAGGTCACCTCAGCTGACTCCAGGAATCTTAGGGCTCCTGGTCCCTGGTAGGTCAAGGTGAAGACACGAGGGCACCATGGTGGCATTGAGCCCAACTCCAGAGACCTTGAGCCATCTCTAAACTCAGATGGAGTCTAGGGCTTTGTACATGCTAGGCAAATACTCTACTACTAGCTGCGTGTCCAGCTCAAAGTGGAACTTTTCCTTGTGGTATATGTGTATAGATGTACATGTGGTGAGAATGCATGCAGAGGCCAGGGGTTGATTTGGGTGTCTTCTTCTATCACACTCTACCTTACTTTTTGAGGGTCTTGTGTTGAACCTTGAGCTCACTGTTTTGGCTAGAATGGCTGGCCAGGAACCCTCTTGTCTCTACCCCTTACTGTTAGGAGTACAGATGCACACTGACACACCTGGCCTTTACCTTGGTGTTGGGATCTGAGCTCAGGCCCTCGGGTTTTTGTAGCAGGCGTTTTACCAGTGAGCCACCTCCCAGCCTCTCCTTTACTGGATATCTCATATGTAGCTGACTGAGGACAGATTCTGAGGAAAGAGACCCAATCTGCATTACCTTCCACCAGCAAGAAAACACACTTGTCTATGTTTTCCCTTTCACTGGGGAAGTAGGCTGCTGTATGGAAGGGCACATCACCAATCCTAAAAGTAATGTTGATATATGTCATTTCATGCCATCCCAGCTGGGTCAGTCAGGACCACTGGCTATGAGCAACAGATATCCCTTCCCAGACTGGAATAAGCAAAGGGGATATGGCACTGAGCAGAGCCCAGGGAAGTGGACATCAGGCCTGGCTCCATTTGGAGCTCAGCAGTGTCAAATCAGCATCTTTCTGTGTTCTGAAAAGGACCAGCATCTCATGTTGCCAAAATGGCTGTCAGAAGCCGTGCCCTCTCAGTTTCTCAGCAGTGGGAGGACTTCTGAAAATGCTCTCTGGTGCCTATGTTGGTCAGGGAGAACCTTCTTGGGAAGCTCTCTAGATCTCATGACTGTGCCAGGGAGGGAGGTCCCACCCACTAATGTCCCCCTTTTGAGCACTAGGCCCTTCAGCACATAGAGGCCATCAGGGAGCAGGATTAGGTGGTAAACAGTGCACACGGTGGGGCCTCACAGACAGGATTTGTTGCCCCTGGACATGTGATGGGATAACAAGGTGGGGACTGGGGGCCTTTCAAACGGTGGATCCCTGAGGCTCTCTGGCTAAGCAGCCTGACCTACTTGGCAAATAAGATACTCCGCTCAGGGGGCTGGAGAGATGGCTTAGCAGTTAAGAGTACCGGCTGCTCTTGCAAAGGACCTGGGTTTGATTCCTAGCACCCACATGGCTGCTAAGAACCATCTTTTTTTTGAATATTTGCTACTACCACCAAGATCTGCATCTGTGGCGGCTCCACCCGGGCCCGCGCCCTAGGCTTCAAGGCTCACCCCAGCAGCCCTCCTACTCATCGCGGCATAGCATCCGTGGGGTCCGGGTGTGCCACCCCCGGGGAGGGGGGTAAGAACCATCTTTAACTCCAGTTCCAGGGGAATCCGATGCCCCCTTCTGACCTCCACAGCACGGCACCACATGGATGCACCAACCTACATGCAGAAAATACACTCATACACATAAAAAAAAAGATACTCTGCTCAAAAAAAAAAAAAAAAAAGAAGTGAGATGGTGGCTTGCTGCCAAGTGTGATGACCTAGGTTCAATCTCAGGAACCTATATGGTAGAAAGAGAGAACAGACTTCTGCAAATTATCCTCTGACTTCTTTATGTGCATTGAGGTACACATGGGCACACATGGGTGCATGTGTACAAACAGGACACACACACACACATACACACAAACACAAACACGAATGAAGAAATCAGCCAATTAGAAAGTGGACCATCACTCTTATGGGCACCTCCTTTGGAAGCCGGTCTTTGATTGACTTGACATCAGCACTTGCTGCTCCCTAGGAAGCTGGTCTATGCTGACCACACCTGCACACTGGGCTGCTCTGGGTCCTCCCTCCCTAGCTCTCTCCATAGCACTCTTTCTACTTCTCTCCTTCCTCTGCTCCTCCTCTTCCTCCTCCTCGTCCTCTTCCTCCTCCTCCCCACAGCCTCCTGGCTCCCAGCCCAACCATGGAGTCCCCTTAGTGGCATCCAGCCAGCTGTCAGGGCACACATGCTTGTTGGTGGTGATGGAACACACAGCCTCACCCCTATGAACCCAGCAAGGTGCTAACCACCCTGGCAGTGTGTACAGGGCCCTGAGCCAGCACCAGACCATCGTCTGCCTTGTGTTGAGTCCTGGTCTTGGCAGACTCACATCCTCCTGTGCAGTGATGACCTCCAATCTCATCAGACTCTTAACTTCATGCTTGGCACTAACCAAGATGTCCTGCAGTCAGATCTAACAGAGTGACATGTGTCCAATATCAGGTCATTTGGCTGAGTTTCCTTCTCAGGTGGGGTGATATGGGGACCTGACAGTGGCACATGGTTTCTGTGTGTGCATCATGCTCTTGTGTCTGGCCATCATCCCACAAAGGCAAAGTGTGTGTCACAGTTGTGTGTGAGGATGAAGAAGACCTGCAATATCAGATGAAACAGAGGGCTGAGTTTACACAGGACTGTTAGAGGAAGTGGGTGAGTGTGGCCTGCAGGGCGTCCTGGCTAGGACACCTGCAGGAACCCCAGGGTAGGCCAGATGGGTTTCTTTCCTGGCAAAGAGACAGTGAGCTTGAGAGAATGGTTTCAGAAGAAACTGGCTGCCCGTTCAGGCAAATTATAGACCCAAGGCTGCTTCCTTGAGATGCTCCTCGCTCGAGGGGTGCAGGTTTGTGGCTCCTGCCAGGTTAGAATCCCCTGAGGTAGAATGAGTCTCCTTCCAGATGCTCTTCTTGGCTCTAGAGCAACACCCAGAAGGGCCCCTGTGGCAGAGAGGCCAGAAACCATCATGTACAGGGAGGCCAGGCTGCAGTGTCTGAAATGGGCTTGCAGAGTCCCCAGAGGGCAGAGGAAGGAACACAGTGAGATGGAGAAGTCCCACAATAACACTGCCCCAGGACTTCCAGAGCAGAAATTTATCCTTTCAAAGTCAAGTTCAAAGTCGAGGCATTGGCAGGTTAGGCGTCACCCAGGGGGCCCAGGAGGGTCCTTTTTCTCCTACTCCAATTTCCTGCGGTTTGTGGTCTACACGCCCCCATGGCTTGTGGCCATATCTCTGTGTTGTCACCATTCTTCCCCTATGTCCAGGCTCTTTTAGGGTCACATTCAGTAGATCAAGGGACAGCCTTGTCTGCATCTCTACCTGAACTTCCTTTTAAAGGAGCCTGTTTCCAAGCAAGGTCATGAGAATCTGATGAGGGAGGTACTGTTCTGCCTACCACAGCCACAGCTCGTGTTGTAACCCAGGCTGGCCTGGAATCTGCTGTGATCTGCCTACCACAGCCACAGCTCGTGTTGTAACCCAGGCTGGCCTGGAATCTGCTGTGATCTGCCTACCACAGCCACAGCTCGTGTTGTAACCCAGGCTGGCCTGGAATCTGCTGTGATCTGCCTACCACAGCCACAGCTCGTGTTGTAACCCAGGCTGGCCTGGAATCTGCTGTGATCTGCCTACCACAGCCACAGCTCGTGTTGTAACCCAGGCTGGCCTGGAATCTGCTGTGATCTGCCTACCACAGCCACAGCTCGTGTTGTAACCCAGGCTGGCCTGGAATCTGCTGTGATCTGCCTACCACAGCCACAGCTCGTGTTGTAACCCAGGCTGGCCTGGAATCTGCTGTGATCTGCCTACCACAGCCACAGCTCGTGTTGTAACCCAGGCTGGCCTGGAATCTGCTGTGATCTGCCTACCACAGCCACAGCTCGTGTTGTAACCCAGGCTGGCCTGGAATCTGCTGTGATCTGCCTACCACAGCCACAGCTCGTGTTGTAACCCAGGCTGGCCTGGAATCTGCTGTGATCTGCCTACCACAGCCACAGCTCGTGTTGTAACCCAGGCTGGCCTGGAATCTGCTGTGATCTGCCTACCACAGCCACAGCTCATGTTGTAACCCAGGCTGGCCTGGAATCTGCTGTGATCTGCCTACCACAGCCACAGCTCATGTTGTAACCCAGGCTGGCCTGTAATCTGCTGTGATCTTCTTGCCTCAGCCTCTCAGTGCTGGCATTATAAGCATGTGCCAAAATGCCTGGCCTATAATCCCACCTTCAAGATCAATCATCAAAACCTGAGACAGCCCTAGAGTAACTATTCACATCAATAATACTATCAATTTTTTAAAAAAGATTTATTATTATTTTAAAAAATATTCTTTGGGAACCTCATTGTGCTGGATAGCTTTAGTGTCAACTTGACACATCTAGGTTGAGGGAGCCTCAATTGGGGAATTGGTTCCATTGGATTGGCCTGTGGCCACATCTGTGGAGTATTGTCTTGATGGTCGAGCAGTTTGGGAGGGCCCAGCCCACAATGAGTGGTGCCACCCTGGGCAGGTTGTTGTGTATAGTATAAGAAGGCAGGCTGGGCATGGGCCAGGGGAGCAAGCCAGTGAACAGCACTCCTCCATGGCTTGTGCTTCAGCTCCTGCCTCCAGGTTCCTGCTCTGAGTTCCTGCCTTGGGCTCCCTAAGTGATGAACTGTGACCCGGGAGATGTAAGCTGAATAAACCCTTTCCTCCCCAAGTGGTGTCAGTCAGAGTGTTTTGTCACAGCAATGGAAGACAGACTAGAACACTCATATAATGGATTTTGAACATATCAGCATCCCCCCAACTCTTCCTAGATCTGCCCACACCTCTCTACCCACCTATCTTTGTGGTCATTTTTATTTTTTCCCCATTGAGTCCAATATACCTTGCCCAAATACTCTTGGGTGTGGAATCTGCCAAGGGCCACATCCTTGAAGTAAACTGACTTTTCCTGTCTTAGCAGGTACCAAATACCAATAACTCCTTGGCTAGTGGTGGGACCTCCTGCCCACTTCCTCTCCATGTTGGAATTTTGTCTGGCTTTAGCTTGAATAGCTCTTGTGAATGCTTTCACAATTGCTGTGAGTTCATATTTAGAACTGCCCTGCTGTCTGGAAAACACTGCTTCCTTACAGTCGCTCACCATTGCTGGCTTTTATAAACTTTCTACCTTCTCTTCCACAAAAATCCTTGAGCGTTGGGGAGATAGCCATGACATGGATGTTCCATTTGGGGCTGAGCGCCTTGCTGTCTCTTATCCTCTGGATGTTGACCAGTTCTGGTTCATTGTGTTAATTGCTTTCCATTACAAAAAGAAGTTTTTCTGATTAGGGTTGAGGGGAGCACTAATCTATGGATATAGCAATAAGTCATTAGAAATCATTTTAATACTATGTCCATTCAGTAGAATATTAGTAGTAGGCTCTCCCCTAGGATCTGTGTTCTATCTAGCCATAGATTCCTGGTCCTGATAATGGGGCCAAGGATGGGTTCCATCTTGCAAAGTGGGCCTTAAATCCGGTCAAATAGTGGTCGGTCACTCCTGTAACATCGGCACACTGTTGTACTAGTTGGCATATCTTTCCAGGCCAGTTGTTGTTATTGCTTGTAGGGTTTACAGTAGATAAGGACAATGATTTCTTTTCTCCTCAGGTGGCCTACACGGCAATATGAATGCTAGCCAGTAGGGATCAAGCTTCCAGGTCAGCTCCAGCCTGGTTTCTCCATGTTCTATGATTCAAGTATCTATTGTCTTAGGTAACAGTGTCTTGCCAGGGTAACCCAGGAGCGGCATAGTAGTCCTGGTGGTGGCTCTACATCTAGCTTTTCGAGGCGCCTTCATGCTGACGTCCATGGCAGCTGTCTGCACTTCTGCCAGCACTTGTTCCCCTTCCTCCACATTTGTGCCAGCATTTGTTGTCATTTTTTTATTGTAGCCATTCTGGCTGGGGTAAGATTAAATCTCAACATAGTTTTAATTTGCATTTCCCTGATGGCTAATAATGCTGAACATTTTAGAAAAGTGTTTCTCAGCCATTTATTTGTACTTCATCTTTTGAGAATTCTGTTTAGATTATGACCCATTTTTAATATAGTTTTTATTTTTATTAAACTTTTACATACATCATACATCATTTCTCAATCCAATTTAAACTCATTTCTTTTCCATACCCCTTACCCCACTCGAGTTCATGCATTCTGCTGTACATGATGTGTTGCATCTTTTTCTGAGTCTTTCCAGAGTTTTTCCAAAGCAGAGGATTATTGTTTTGGGGAAAACTTCACTATTTCAGTTTTTTTTGTTTTGTTTTGTTTTTGTTTTGTCCTGGTTCTTTTGTTGCAGTTCAACGTATGCATATATACTGCATATATGTCACACCTATACGAAAATTATGTTGTCTGAAAACAAACTGTATGTTATTTCCATATCATATTTCAGGATTTGCATTTTTCCATTTTGATTTTATATTACTCTAAAATATGCATACTTACCCTTCACCCATATACCAAAATTCTAAAGTCTTAAAATAAATGGTAGGTTAATTCTAGAACCTGTTTAGGGATTCACAATATAAGACCACATTTGTTTTCAGATCATGAGGAATATAACATTGCTCAGTTTTCCTTACAACTAGGTACTTGGCACTAGCATCCACAGTTGAGGGATACCATTCGTCGTTTGTTTTTCTGGGACTGTGTTACTTCACTTAACATAATATCTTCTAGTTCCATCCATTTACATGCAAATTTCATGATGTCATCTTTCTTTACTGCTGCATAGAACTCCATTGTGTAGATGAACCACATTTTCTATATCTACTCATCAGTTGAGGGGCACTTGGGTTGGTTGCAGCTCTTCGCTATTGTGAAAAGAGCTGCAATAAACATGGGTGTGCATGTATCTCTGTGGTAGGATGAGTCTTGTGGGTACATACCCAGGAGTGGTATGGCTGGGTCAGGTGGTAGTCTCATTTTGAGTCTTTTTTTTTTTCAAGATTTATTTTATTTTTTATTTATTATTTTTTATGTATATGAATGTACTGTCTGCATGTAGGTTGGTGCACCTGTGTCGTGTAATGCCTCAGAGGTCAGAAGAGGGTGATGGATTCCCCTGGAACTAGAGTTAAAGATGATTCTTAGCTGCCATGTGGGTGCTGGGAATTGACCCTGGGTCCTCTGCAAGAGCAGTTGGTGTTCTTCACCGCTGAGCCATCTCTCCAGCCCCTCATTTTGAGTCTTTTAAGGGTTCTCCACACTGCTTTCCATAGTAGTTGTACGAGTTTACATTCCCACCAGCAGTGGATGAGTGTTCCCCTTTCCTCACCACCTCTCCAGCATTTGGTATCATTTATTTTCTTGATCTTAGCCAGTCTTATTGGAGTGAGATGATATCTTAAAGTGATTTTAATTTCCTTGGTTGTTAGTGATGCTGAATACTTTTAAAGATGTTTCTCAGCCGACTCTATTTCCTTACTTGTGAAGTCTCTGTTCAGCTCTTTACTCCATCTTTTGAGTGAGTCATTTGTTTTCTTACTTCTTTGTTTTTTGAGTAGTTTATATATTCTGGAAGTTAATGCTCTGTCAGATGTATCAGCAGTGAAAGTTTCCTCCCACTCTGTGGGTTTTCTCTTCACTTCCTTGATTGTTTCTTTTGCTGTACAGAAGCTTTTGAATTTAATGAGGTCCTACTTGTCAATTGTCAACCTTATTTCTGGAGAACTGTTGTCTGATTTAGAAAGTCTTTTCCTACACCTATGTCTTATATCACCTTCAGAATTTTGGGTTTCATGTTGAGGTCTTTGATCCATTTGGAGTTGATTTTTGTACAGGGTGAGAGGTAGGGGTTTAATTTTATTCTTCTACAAGCGGTGATCTAGTTTTGCCAACACCATTTGCTGAAGATGCTGTCTTTCCTCCATTGAGTCTTCTTGGCTCCCTTATCGAATATGAGATGGCTGAAATTGTATGTGCTCAAGTTTGGATCTTCAATTTTGTTCTTTTGGTCTACAGGCCTGTTTTGTGCCAGAACTAGGCTGTTTTTATGACTATGGCCCTGTAGTATAGTTTGAAGTCTGATATAGAGATTCCTCCTGTATTGCTCTTTTTGCTCAGGGTTGCTTTGGCTATTTGGGGTCTTTTATTTTTCCATATGAAAGTAAGGATTTTTTTCCCCAAACCTGCAAAGAAAGTCTTGGGGATTTTAATTGGGATTGCATTGAATATGTATATTAATTTGGGTAGAATGGACATTTTTACTATATTAATTTTTCCAGTCCTGAGCATGGGAGGTCTTTCCATCTTCTGATGTTTTCTTCAATCTCCTTCTTCAGATGACCCATTTTTTCATTGGGTTGGTTGTTTTCTTTACATTTAGCTTTTTAAGTTCTTTGTATATTCTAGGTATTAAGCCTTTGTCAGATGTACATCTGGTAAAGATTTTTCCCCCATTCTGGAGGTTATCTCTTTACTCAAGTGATTCTGTCTTTTTGCTGTACAGAGTTTTTAGTTCCATGTGTTTCCATTTGTCAGTTGTTGGTCTTACTATCGGGGTTCTGTTCATAAAGCCCTTTCCCATGCCTATCAGTTCTAGTGTATTCTCTCTTTCTGATTCATGATATCAGGTCTTATGTGGAGGTCCCTGATCCGCCTGGAGTTTAGCTTTGTGCAGGGTAAGAAATATGGATCTAATCTCAGTCTTACACATGCAGCTATTCAGTTTGCTCAGCATCATTTGTTGAAGGGGCTGTCTTTTCTCCAATATTTTTTTTGTTTTTTGGTCTTTTTGAGACGGGGTCTCCTGTAGCCCCAGCTGTCCTGGAACTCACTCTGTAGACCAGGACAGCCTTGAACTACAGAGATCTGTCTGCTTATACCTTCTGAGTGTCCAATATGTGTTTTTTTGACCTCCTTGTTAAAAATCAGGTGGTTGTAGGTGTCTGGACTTATGTCCAGACACTCAATTCTGTTCCATTGGTCAATGTGTCTGTTTTTCTGTCAGCACCATGCTATTTTTATTACTGTATCTCTGAAGTATAACTTAAAACCAAGGATTGTGATACTTCCATCAGTTCTTTTATTGGTCAAGATTGTTTTAGATCTCCTGTTCTTTTTTTTGTGTGTGAGTTTCCATAAGAAATTTAAGATTAAAAAAATTTCTGTGAAGAATTGCATTGGAATTTTAATGGGAATTGGATCAAACTTATAGATTGCTATAGGTTTTTTGGTAGGATGTCCATTTTCTTTAAACCATTTTTTAAAATTTATTTTTATTTTATGTATATGAATGTTTTGCCTGTATATATGTAATTGCCCCATACATGTGCAATGCCCATGAAGGCCAGAACAGGGCATCAGATCCCCCTGGAACTGGAGTTATGGGTGGTTGTTAGACACCATGTGGGTACTGGGAACTGAACCTGGGTCCTCTGGAAGAACAGCCAGTGCTCTTAACCACTGAACTATCTCTCTAGTCCGGGATGACCATTTTCACAATATAGATACTACTAAGATGGACTCTTTCCATCTTCTGCTATTTTAATTTCTGTTTTAAATGTCTTAAACTTTTTATTATACAACTCTTTTATTTCTTCATTTAGATTTATTCCAAGGTGTTTTATTTTTTGAAGCTATCACAAATGGGATTGTTTACCTGATTTCTTTCTTAGTATGTTTGTCATTTGTATATAGGAAGGCTATTGATTTTTGTGTGTTAACTTTGTATCCTGCTACTTTGCTAAATGTATTTATCATTTCAGAAGTTTTCTGGTAGAGTTTTAGAGTCTTTGATATATAGAATCATATTATCTGCAAATACAGATATTTTGATTTCTTCCTTTCCAATTGGCAACCCCTTTGTTTCCTCCACATGCCTTATTGCTCTAGCTAAGATTTCAAGCATTATTTTGAACAGGAATGCAGAGAGAGGACATCCTTGTGCTATCTCTTCTTTAAGTGGAAATGCTTTGAGTTTTTCTCCATTTAGTATGATGTTGGCTGTGGGCTTGTTGCATATAGCCTTTATTATGTTGAGATATGGCCCCTGTATCCCTAGATTCTCCTTGGCTTTTGTTGTGAATAGATGTTGGATTTTGTAAAAAGTCTTTTCTACATTTGATGAGATGATCATATGGTTTTTGTCCTTGAGTCTATTTATGTAATGGATTACATTTATTGACTCACATACGCTGAACCATCCCTGAATCTCTGGAATGAAGCCAACTTGGTCATGGTGAATGATCTTCATGTGCTTTTGCCTTCAGTTTATGGGTATTTTATTGAGAAATTTTACATCTATGTTGATCAGAGAGATTAGGCTGTAATTTTCATGTTTCTGGTTGGATCATTTTCTGGCTTTAGTATCAGAGTAATATTGGCTTCATAAAAAGAATTTGGAAGTGTTGTTTAGTTTCTATGCATTTGTGTACTTTCTCCTATTTCTAATGTTGTTGATATCCAGCTTTATTCCTTTGTGGTCAGATAAAGTACAAGATATTATTTCAGTTTTCCTAAACTTGCTGAGACTTGCTTTGTGTCCTAAAATGTGATCAATTTTAGAGACAATCCCATGCGCTGCTGAGAAGAAAGTGTATTGTTTGTTGTTTGGATAGAAAGTTTTCTAAATATCTGTTAGATTAATTTCATTTATGATTTCATCTAACTGTAGGGTTTATCTATTTAGTTTTTGTTTGGATGACCTATTTATTCACAAGAATGGGGTACTGAAGTCACCCACTATCATTGTGTTGGGGTCAACCTGTGATTTTATGTCTACTAGTGTTTCTTTTATGAAATTGGCTGTCCCTGTGTTTGGTGCATATATGTTTAGGATTGTTATACCCTCGCACTAGATTTTTTTCTTTGATGAGTAAGATATGTCCTTTCCTATCTCTTCTGACTAGTTTTGGTTTGAAGTCTATTCTGCCAGATATTAGAATAGCTATGCCTGCTTGTCTCTTAGTTTCATTTGCTTGGAATATCTTTTTCTATCCATTTACCCTAAGATGGTGTATATCATCGATGGTGAGATGGTGATGTATGTTCTTGGAGGTAACAAACTGATGGATCATGATTTCTAATCTAGTCTGTTAGCCTGTGTCTTTTTATTAAGAAATTGAGACCATTAATATTGAGAGTTATTATTGACCAATGTTTATTAATTCTTGTTATGTTGTTAGTGATTTTTTAATATCTTTGTTGGTTAGCTGCTCTGGAATTGTTTATTCTTATCCCCCCACCCCCCACCCCCTGCAAGCACATTTAATTTTCTCTTTAGATTGAAGGATTGTTCTAGTATTTTTGTGGATTTGGCTAATTGGGTATAAATTCCCGTTTTATTGTAGAATGTTTTTCTTTCTCCTTATTGTAAGTACAACTGACAGTTTTCCTGGATATACCAGCTTGTGTTCTTTCATGACTGTGTTGGACTTTGGTTTTAGCCTTTTTGGCTTTCATATTCTCCATTGAAAAATAGCTGTTATTCTAATGGGCCTACCCTTATATGTGACTTCATGTTTCTCTCTTGTGGTTTTGAGTAGCTTTCCTTTGTTTTGTACATTTAATGTTTTGAGTATTATATATTGTGGGGAGCTTTTTGGGAGGGTCTTTTTTGAGACAGGGTCTCCCTCTAGCCCCAGCTGTCCTGAAACTCACTATGTAGACCAGGCTGGCCTTGAACTCACATAGATCTGCCTACTTCTGCCTCCTGAGTGCTGGGAGTAAAGGTGTGCACCACCATGGCCAGCATGGGAGTTTCATTTCTGGTCTTGTCTATTTGGTGTTCTGTATGTTTCTTGCACTTTAACAGGTATTTCTTTCCTTAGATTTGGGAAATTTTCTTCTATGATTTTGTTTAAATGTTTTTTTTTTTCTGTGCCTTTGACTGGTGTTTCTTTATCTTTATCTCCTGTAATTGGAGAGTTGGTCTTTTTATGGTAGCCTAGAATTGCTGTATGCTCCTTTCTTGAGTTATTTTAGGTTTAACATTTTGTTTGACTGAGTGATCCAATTTTTTTTCTGCCTTATCTTTGAGTCCTGATAGTCTCTCTTTGACTTGATCCAATCTATTGGTGATCTTTTCAGTCTCTCTTTGACTTGATCCAATCTATTGGTGATCTTTTTCTTTCTGTTTGATTTCTTGAGTTTTTCATTTCAAGTTTTATCTTAGTTTGGCTTTTCTTCAGAGATTCTCTTTATTGAATTCTAATTTCATATCTTGAATTTATTTAAATATTTTGTTCAACTGTTTGTGTTTTCATGGTCTTCATTCAGTTTTTTATTTCTTATCTCATTTGAGTTCCTTGAACACAATTAAAATTGCTACCTTGAAACCATTGTCTTGTCTGTAATCTATGTTGCTTTTCTCGGAAGCATTATGTTGCTAATTTCTGGAGGACACATATTGTGTTGGCTATTCATGCTGTTTGTATTTTTGTGATAGGACCCAGGCACCTGAAGTTATGCTACTGCTGGTGTTTCTTGGTGTGAATATCTGATTTTGCCTTTTTTTGAATGGGTGTTTGGATCTTTGTTTGCTGTTACCCCAACTTGTGATGTTGTGGACCAGTAGGCTTCGTGTGTGTGTGTGTGTGTGTGTGTGTGTGTGTGCACATGCAGTGACCACAGAGGTTAGAAGAAGGTGACAGATCCCTCAGAACTGGAGTTACATGTGTTTGCAAGCTGCCTGACTTGGGTGCTTAGATCTGAGTTCCAGTTCTCATTATAGAACATCAAGGGCTCATAACACTGAGCCATCTCTCAAGTCCTTAAGACATTCTTTTAACCTTCAGCAGTAGCAGCTTCTATTACACATCCTGGTGAGATATGCAC
Source organism: Rhizomys pruinosus (assembly GCA_009823505.1). Lineage (NCBI taxonomy): Eukaryota > Metazoa > Chordata > Mammalia > Rodentia > Spalacidae > Rhizomys > Rhizomys pruinosus. Next base: position 3,861,948 of record VZQC01000610.1, on the reverse strand, counting down.
TGTGGGGATTTCAGTCAGTCACATTCATAAGGTGCATTGCCATGGGTTAAGTTAGTGATAGTGGCGGGAAATGTCTAGAACTTGGGCAGCTCAGGGTAGCCAGTTTTCCTTGTCACGTGGGGGCTCAAGGGTAGCTGATGTGAACTCCATGAAGCTATTCAGGACTCACATGTCTCTGCCTGTGGTTCTGTGGCCATACAGGACCCCACAATCTCTGCATGGAGCTGGTAATGGAGTTGAGAGGGTGGAGAGGGCTCCTCACACCTTTGGTGGTGTGATGTCTTTTCTGCTGGGGCACAAGTGCTGAGGAGGCCAGCAGTTCCACGGGACAGGTATAGGACCCATATTTAAACTATCTCATTATTTTTTCATTTTATGTGTATGAATGTATTGCTCGCATGTATGTAAGTACACTCCTGTTGAGTGCACCAGTGTTGGGCAATGCTGCAGAGGTCAGCAGAGGGCGTTGGGTCCTCTGAAACTGGAGTTATGGTTGTTAGCTGCAATGTTGGTGCTGAGAACTGAACCCAGGTCCTCTGTAAGAGTAGCCAGTGCTCTGATCCACTGACTCATCTCTCCAACCCCAGAACCTACATTTAAGGGGACACTGAGATCTATCCCTGTATTTATAAGAAATACTGGTCTGGGACTATTACACAGAAAGATGGGTGAGAAAGGAATTGTCATCTCTTAGTTACAAATGGTTGTAATTAACACCCATGACCTTCAATTCATCTGAAAGTATTACTTAAACTTGGCTCGTTAACATGAGAGATGTGAGACTGACTTAGGGAAACTTCAGAAGCACACTGATGGAGCCCAAGTTGGAACAGAGGTTTCCAGGGAGAACAGAGGGGTTGAGGACCCATCACATAATGGGCCCAGGGCACTGTGGAGGATGAGAACTTTCGGGAACCAATAGAGATGGTGGCTGCATGGCACCACAAGAATCCTTCATGTTACCCAGTGCTGTACGGCCCTGAGAGTCCTTCATGTTTCGCAGTGGTTAATGTGTGGTGCTTAGCATTTTAACTGTACACATTTCATTATGGAAGGACAAATGCTGTTCTACTGAGTTGTAGCTCGTGTCTGCAATCTCAGCACTTTGGAGGTTGAGGCAGGAGGATGGTTGCAAGTTCAAGACCTGCCTGGGCTTCATAGTGAGTTTGAGGTTAAGTAGGACTACATAGTGAGACCCTGCCTCAAAAAGCTGGGTGGAGGTGGGGAAGGCCAGACTTCATTCCTGCCTGGCATTATGGGTACCCGGTGTTTCTGTCAGGGTATTTCATCTTGTGGCCATGTGGATCTCTTGTGGGTTATTGAGGGCAGTTTCTGTGGCCAAGGCACAGAGAAATGGGACTTCATGTTCACACTTATGTCTTTTTTGTCTCGAAAGAAGTCTGGTTTCTGTTATATTTAAAAGCCATTTACAAGGCTCAGATCTGGGTGGAAGATGAAACATTTTATGTAGAACATGTATGTTTAACTTTTATTCATATGTGTTTGTATGCCACGTGTGTATGGTTACTGATAGGTACGTACTCTCTTAACCTCTGAGCATCTCTCCAGCTCCTAGAACATTTGCTATTGAGGTAGAGGGTATGGTAGAAAGAAGGGTTCAGTTTATAACCATCCTGGGAGAGGAAGTTTTATTGCGTGACTGTGCCCATCAATACTGTCTGGATAGGGCACTGGAAGCCCCTCCCACTAGGCACTGCCACCTGACCACAACATCTCTGGCTAGTTCTCCGGTGAAAACATGGACATTTAAAGAGGCTGTGAGATATGTTTCCTCCACAACCATGCTGCCCCCTGGGCTGTTTCTCAGGAATTGGTGAATTTGGTTGGGTCATGTCCTGGTGTCTAGATGAAAGGTTTGCTAGAGACTAACACTTGGGCAGAGACTTCTTGTTACCCCAGGACCTGCCCTGAGCATATCTGGAGTCAGATGCACTGGCTAGGCAGAGTCTCAGCCTGCCTGGGGACAAAGTGCTCTAGACAGCATTCAAGAGGGACGGATCTGCATGATTCCTCTCTTACCTGGACCACTTTCCACATTGTCTTCTTCTATAGCTGCACTTTTTGGGAAACTGTCAGCTCAGAATTTATTTGTATTTGGGACATTGCAAGGGCCAGATTTGATGGGTTTCAGCACATTCACAATGTGCCAACTCACATCATCTCCTGCCAAGGTTTTTCCATCTCCCAAAGGAAGCAGAGTATACACTGGACTGCCATCAACTCCAGTCAGAAGTCGATATTTGGATCATTGGCCATTTAAAAAAAAACACAGGGACTCATGTATACCAAGCTGGCTTCAAATTCACCCCACAGCCAGTGGGGGTGGTAAAAATCTGGAGAAATTTGACTGTGAGCCCCAGACATAGGGGAGGCAAACAAGCCAGGCTCCTCGGTGGGTGTCAGGTGGGGAGCTGCCTGTTTGACAAGAGCAGGTACCTTGTTCTGCTGGGGGTCTGGACAGGGAGCTGCTTTGAGAACGTCACAGTGGCTCAGCCCAAGTCAGGTTTCTCTATCCATGTGGAGGTAGGCATGATGGGTCCCGAGTAGCAGCCATATCCTGGAGAGTTTCCCTCCTTCCCTGCCTTTCCAGATACAGGCTGCCCTGTTTCTTGCCTTGTCCCTGGCCCCAGAGTAGCACGAATCCCTAAATGCTCAGAGAGAAGGGACTAGAAACAGACAGCTAATGAGGGTGTATGAGAAGAGGAATATGAGAAGGTCTCAGAGTGTTGACCAAAATGCCCTAGTAAGGCCTGCAAACATGAAATGTTTTCCAGTTGAATTAGCTCTCCACATTAAAAGCCCAGAGATGACCAACAGTGCTATTGATTTATGACAGGTTTCTTGAAAAGAAATTAGAGGCTCTGAGAATACTTATCCTGTGTCCTGTTCTCCCTCCCTCTCTTCTTCCCCTCTCTCTGTTTCTCTCTCTTTCTCGGTCTCTTTCTCTGCTGGATTGAATACAGGGCCTCACATGTGCTTGGCAAGCATTTACCACCGAGCTGCATTCCCAGCCCTCTTTACTTTTAGTTTTGAGGCATGATCTCACTAAGTTTCCCAGGCTGGCCTGGAACTCACTCTGTAGCCTAAACAGGCCTTGAGCTTGTGACCCTCCTGCCTTAACCTTGGAAGGAGCTGTGACAATAAGCCTGCACCACCAGGGCCTTCGTCCTGTTTCTGTGTGGCGCCACACTTGAGTCTCCCACAGCTTCCACCTGCCTCGGTGTCCTTGTTTCCGCTCTGCCTTGTCATCCTTGCTCCCCATTTGGAGTGTTTCTGGGTCCTGGCAGGGGCCCTGCTATTAGAACCTCGAGTTTTGCCTTTGGCTCAGCTGGCAGCATGGTAGCCAGTGAGCCCTGTGCTCCCATCCCACCTCCAAGGGGTGCTGCGGGACAGCCTTGGGTGTGATGACTGGACTGAATTTGAAAGGGCTTTGGAGGGCCAAGAAGCACAGGATATTGGGGTTTGGCTCATGTAAAGGCTGGGAGCCTCAGTCTCCACACTCATCTGAGGATGATATTTAGCCGCCCTCCCTGTTGGTGGGAACTGATTGCTTATTTCCATAAATAATCCTGCCAAGCAAGTGATTTAATTGACTTAATGAGTCAGATTGTGAGAATCAGACCTGGCCTCAAGCACACGTTTATTTCTAACTCCATCTGTGACAATTTTGTTAGAATCAGAGTGACACCCACTTAGCGAGAGATGTGAGGGCTGATGGGTGTGGTCGATTGGGGAATTTGGCATTGACCGACCCTGGAAGGCTATCCCAGATTGGCCAAAGCATCACAGATCTGGGTGTTTTCTTTTGTTAGTTTTGTCATTGATGTTGTTGTTGTTGTTGTTGTTGTTCTGAGTATTGAACTCGGCCTCATGTTAAGCAAGCTCTTTCACTAAGCTATGTTCCTAGCCCTCTTTTTATCCTTTATTTTGAGAGAGGGTCTCACTAAGTTGCCCAGGCTGGCTTTGAACTCACTCTGTAGCACAGGCTGTGTGAACTTGCAAATCCTCCTGCCTCAGCCTCCTGAGTATCTGGGATAACAAGCATGTGTCACCAGGGTTTTAAGCTTCCACTGGAAGGAAGTGTAAGAACTTGTCTTATGTCCACTGAAGATCTAGAACCAATTAGTAAAACCCGGGCTGGCCTACTGACTGGGATGACATGTTACTCCATCAATGATTTTCCTCTGTGGCAACCCTGTATCAGATGTCTTGTCAGTCTTTGTCATTCTTGTGAGCCGTTAGTGGAGTCATCTGAGCACACACAAAGGCCTTCATTAAACACAGCATTCTCATTTGGGTGGCCCTGTATGGTGTCTGGAAATGTCTTCAGGACGGTTTGGTTGTCCCAGCTGGATAGCTCTCATAGATCAGAGCACAGTGTCCCTTTCCCTCCTAGATCACTGGGCCACACCTACTTGCGACTGACTCATTGCATGTAGATCTGGGGGCTGTCCTGCCAGCTCAGGCCTGAGAATCAAAGGTTGACTCTTCCCAGGAGGGTACTGTGGTTACCTCAGGGTTATTATGAAAGGCACATCTCAGAAGGGGTGAAGAGCCCACAGCCCACTGTCATTCTATGACAGCAGGAATGTCTACCCTGCCAGTCTGTCACCAGCCTGCCCAGAGTTCTATTGGAGGTCTTACTCTGTATTTGCGATTGACTGCATTATCACTGGTGTCTGAGCTCCATCTCCAGCCCTGGGGAGGAGAGGTGGGCTGCCCATTCTTCCCTGCTGGTAGCTCTTCTCCTTTCTCCAGGCCTTCAGTGTCTGTCTGTCCATTCTTGTCCACTGCTCTGTTAGAGCTATGGGGCACCTTACTTCTTCTATGAGAATTTTCACATAGTACTGGCCCAAGTGAACTTTATGCCTTTTGATCCTGTACCTTGGCCACAGTCCTGTGAGCGATTTCTTGGTGCTTTAGTTACTTTTCTGTTGCTGTGATAAAACACTGACCAAGAGAATTTATAGGAAGGAGAGTTCATTTGAACTTATGGCTCCAGGTTCCAGAGGGATTAGAGTCAGCCGTGGGGGGGGGGGTGGTACGTGCGCAGGGTGAGGTGGCTGGAGAGGAGTGACAGCTAAGCACTTATATCTTCAAGCAGCACAGGAAGCAGAGAGTGACTGGAAATCCTGCAAGGCTTAAGAACTCTTTAAGCCCGCCCCCCAGTGACCTTCTTCCTCTGGCAAGGCCACACCTTTCAAGACCCCCCAAAACAGTGCCATCAACTGGGGACAAAATGTCCAATTACTTGGAGCGTACAGGGGACATTCTCTTTCAAACTACAATGTACAAGTCCCTCCCCCTCCCTTTGTCTGGTTCCCATTACTGAGTGAGCACTGTGTGCCAGGATTAGAGGTTGAGACTTTTGTCTTCTCTGTGCAGACGTCATGGAAGGACTGGATGATGGCCAAGGAGAGGGAGAGAGAACAGACAGGTGTGATGGCGATTAGGACAACTTAGATCAAAACTTTGTCTTACAAAACCTGTCTGGCCTTTGAGAAATTTCCATATCATTTAGATGTTAGGACAGAGGAAGAGGCAGGGCTCCACGCCATGTATGCTGTGTGGCATAGGAGTGACATCTGGCTGGTGGATGATGTGTTCTCTAGGGCTTCAAGATTGCACCAGGCAAGCAGAATCTCTTCTTGCAAACACTGCTGATTTCCCTGCCCTGGAGGAATTCTGGTTAAACAACAATTTGGAGGATCTACATATGTGTGCATTGTAAGTCACGTTTGCCAGTTTTAGAAAAGGGGGCAGTATTTCATTTTACCGTCATTTCAGCCTGGCCCGAGAGCTGCGAGGAAAAATCCCATGGACTTCCTGCAGAGATTGCCCATGGCTGGGGCCACGTTTCCGTTCTGCTTCTCTGTTTTCTACCACTTGCTTAGAAAGAGAAAGAGGGAGGGAAGGGAAAGGCAAATTTGATTTGAGAGTAAGTCCTAGATTTAAGAAAAAGGTCCGATTCCTGGAAAACGCCTACAAAAGGCCCACAAAGACATCAAAGCCAGGAAGTTGGGCACTGAGTATTAGGGGCTGCCTGATGGTGCTCAGCACTGGATTCTGGGTGAGTCAGATTCAAGAACACAGTCAAGGTCACATGGCCCCCTCTGGAATGTCCTATCAAGGAAGCTGGTGGCTTTGGTGGTCACATGGCCAGGGTGTGTCCTTAGTTCCTCTGCTTAACATCCTTGTGGTATGATGTGGTTAGGAAGCTGTGTGGTATGATGTGGTTAGGAAGGTGTGGTATGATGTGGTTAGGAAGGTGTGGTATGTTGTGGTTAGGAAGGTGTGGTATAATGTGGTTAGGAAGGCGTGGTATAATGTGGTTAGGAAGGTGTGGTATAATGTGGTTAGGAAGGTGTGGTATGATGTGGTTAGGAAGGTGTGGTATAATGTAGTTAGGAAGGCGTGGTATAATGTGGTTAGGAAGGTGTGGTATGATGTGGTTAGGAAGGTGTGGTATAATGTGGTTAGGAAGGTGTGGTATAATGTGGTTAGGAAGGTGTGATATAATGTGGTTAGGAAGGTGTGGTATGTGGTTAGGAAGGTGTGGTATGTGGTTAGGAAGGTGTGGTATGATGTGGTTAGGAAGGTGTGGTATAATGTGGTTAGGAAGGTGTGGTATAATGTGGTTAGGAAGGTGTGCTGAGCACCCATGGGTGCCTGCTTTTTCCCACACTCTTCTTTTTTTACTTTTTTATTTTAAGTTGAACTTTAGAGTACTCATAGCATCAAAGTAACATAAATGAAATTTGTGATACCAATAAAAGCATTAAAATGCAGTGATACTTTAACATGGAAATTCCATTTTTTCTCCAACTTGTATTGCTTCAATATATGTATATATATATACATACATAGATATATACATATATAAATATATACATACATACACATATCACCTGAGTTGGAATAATCTATCTCTCTTTCTCTCTTTCTTCCTTCTTTTTTTTTTTTTTTTTTCTGGTGTTTTCGAGACAGGGTCTCCCTGTAGTCCAAGCTGTCCTGGAACTCACTGTAGACCAGGCTGGCCTTGAACTCACAAAGATCTGCCTGCCTCTGCCTCCCAAGTGCTAGGATTAAAGGCATGTGCCACCATGCCTGGCTCTTTCTTTCTTTCTTACCAAAAGATGTCATGTTTTCCCCAAGGAAGTACTTGAAGGTTCCTCCTAGGCAAGCCCAAACCATAAATCCTGCCTCGTGCTCCACACTGGGTTCCTCCTCCCTATGGTCACCCAAATGAGGTCCAGCAAGTGTGTGTCCTGTCTTGATCTTCCTGCACTGGCCTCCATGACACAGCCTGGGTAGTCCAACAACGGCAGTCTACACTCTGAAGAGGCTGAAATCCCAGTAGCCGCTCCGTCCATGCTCTTCTTAATGTTATTCCAGTCAATTTCAGTTTCCACACTCCTGTATGGTTTGTAGTTGGCTGCTTCTCTGTAAGGAAAGCTCTCCTTCGCACGCCATTTACATATCTATTCTCTTAATTAGTATAGATTGATGGAGTCTAGTTTCATTTGTCAGGTACATTCATTGTCACTATTTATTTTAATGCTTACATTAAAGGGGAGGTGGGGACTCTTCAAGCTGATTCCTATGTTGTTGTTGTTGTTGTTGTTTTGACAGGGTTTTGTTTTGTAGCTCTATCCACCTGTTCAGCCTCCTGAGTGCTGGGGTCTGCCACACCATGCCTGGCGTTCCTACACCTTTTTTGACACATGGTACCTTTTATTTGTTTGTTGTTTTGTTTTGTTTCTAGCTTAGCAAGGGACTCAGGTGCTTGTCATATTTTCCTGTCACCTCTCTAGATACTGATATCTCTTGTCATATTTTCCTGTCACCTCTCTAGATACTGATATCTCTTGGAGGAGCTCCTGATTCCTCTGCCAGAGGGTGGTATTTAGAAGCCATGCCTGGCTGTGATGGTGCTCACTGTTAATGGGGTCTTTTCTTTTAGAAGCTACTGCATGCAGAGACACAGCAGTGTGTGTGTGTGTGTGTGTGTGTGTGTGTGTGTATGTGTGTGTGTGTTTCTCTCTCTTTTTTCTTTGAGACAGGGTCTCATTTAACCTGGGCATACACATGTACATTTAACTTATTTGTTCTGTGCATGTACACATGTGCATCACGATGTGTGTGTGGAGGTCAAAGGACAACTTACAGGAATCAATGCCCTCCTTCCACCTAGTGGATCTTGGGGATTGAACTCAGGTTGTCAGCCTTGGTGGCAAGCACCTTTACCTGCTGAGCCTCACTGCCCTCTCTCTTTTCCTTAGCCTTGCACAGTTTTCCTTTGTTTAATATTGTATCTGGTTCATTTGCACAGGGCGGAGTAAGTTATTCTGTTAGCGGTGACTAGAGCTAACAATGTATTGAATTCTTGAAGAGTGCGACTATAGCTAACAATGTACTGAATTCTTGAAGAGTGGGAAGAGTGGAGGTCTCAGCTGCTGTCAGCACAAGAATGAAAGGTCTATTTTGGATCATGGCCCAGGAGACAGAGTCCATCGTGATGGGGGAGGCGTGGTACCAGGAGAGGGAGGAGGCTGGCCACATTGCATCTGCAGTCAGGAAGCAGAGCTAGACAGATGCTGGCTTGGCTCACAGATCTCTGTCTTGCAGATGGAGGCTCACCTCTTACAAAGCAGCTCCCTTCCCCATGCATCTTTGCTCTTTTCTAATTAATTAATTAATTAACTTGGTATTTTTGAGACAGGGTCTCCCTTTAGTCCCAGCTGGCCTGGAGCTTGCTCTGTTGACCAGGCTGCTGGTCTTGAATTCACAGATTCACCTCCTCTGCCTCTCAAGTGCTGGGATTAAAGGCATGCACCACCACATCCAGCCTAAGACAGTTCTTAGCTGCCATGTGGGTGCTGGGAATCGAACCTGGGTCCTCTGCAAGAGTAGTCAGTGTTCTCAACCACTGAGCCATCCCAGCTCTTTTCTCTTTATTCTATAATTCTCTCTCTCTCTCTCTCTCTCTCTCTCTCTCTCTCTCTCTCTCTCCCTGGTTGCTCTCCTGTCTGTTTTCAAGGGGGAATGAGAGGTCAGGATTGAAGCTGTGATGGTTGAATGAAAATGTCTCTCATAGAATCCAGGTATTTGGACATTTTGTCCCCTAGTTAGTGGTCCCATTTTGGGATTTTTTTTGGAGGTGTGGCCTTACTGGAGGAAATACATCACTGGGGAGCAGGCTTTGGGAGTTTTTAATCCTTGTCAGATTTCCAGTCGCTGTTTTCCTGTATCTGCTTGAAGATGTGAGTACTCCTTTTTCTGTTCCAGTTATCTTCTGCCACCATGCTTTCCTGTTTTGACAGACTCTAATCCCTCTGAAACTGTAAACTCAAATAAACTCTTCTTTCTATAAGTTCCCTTGGTCATAGTGTTTTATCACAGCAACAGAAAGGTAACTAATACAAAGACTTTGGAGATGTTGGCCAAATCCACTGACAGCCAGAAAGTCTTGTTAGTGGGTGCCTCACTGCTGCCAAGTGGCTACATTCCTTTGGCAGGACCGCTATTCTCTTTGCCCCCAGCATGGCTGGCTGTGTCTTCTGAGGAAGGTGGGGCAGGTAGGGAGGAGACATGCTGATTTCTGGTCTATCAGTCACTTCAGCCTGTCTTCCACCCTTTCTGTCATCCTCTTGACAATTGCTAAACATCGCCTACTAGTTCCATTTTGCTCCCAGCACCTGCTGTTCAAGGCAATCACCCCCAACCAAGCTTGTCCCGAGGCATTGGGGATGGTTTAAAGTAGTTAAGTGCAGTTCCCCACCTGGTTCATTAGTCCAGAGAGGAGCTGGCAGGCCCAGAGCTCTGAGTTCCTCTAGGTGCTCAGTCTGTGTTGAAATTCTCTGGGGCTCAGGAGACACAAGCATGGAGCTGGGGGCCAAGCTGGAGGGTGAGACTGGGCTTACATATGTGCCTCCCTGTGGTCAGCAGGATTGGTCCAGATCGGAACACCCCCAGAGTTGCTGGGTCACCTGCTGGCTGGTTTAGAGGGCAGAGTTCAAGGGATTCAAGGCAGCCAAGGAGAGACTCTAGATCTCTCTAGAGAAATGACTGAGTATAAGCATCCTGGGGCAGTCTGTGTTGTGAGTCAGGGTGGTAGGAACTCACAGGATGTGACCGTCCCTCCAAGTAAGTTGGCATTACCACTCCGAATGCTGAAGGGAAGAGTGTCACTACACAATACACACAGTATGGAACAGAGAGGACACAAGCCTAGACTTTAGGAATTCTAGAATCTTCCATGACAATGATGTTAATGAGGGACTGAGATGGCTGTCTATGAAGGATTTCCTCTGTGGCAGGTATGGGGTTGGAGTCTTTATTTTTCTTTACTTGGTCACACATAGAAGCAATCCTATCAAGAATGAATCACTCAGCTGCCAGAGCCCTCAGAACCCTGACCCAACTGTGCTTTTGCATCAAAGGGAACTTGCTGTTTGTTGGTAATTGGATGGGCTGTCCAGAGCTACAGCATCGACATGGTCACCATATGCAGCTCTGTAAGCTTTGCCCTGGCCCTGATATTGCTTTTAAAGGGGTGGACTTCTGATGACTGCTACCGATTATCCATCGGCTTGGCAGGGTCACCTATGAGACAACCTCTAGATTCTAAGGGACTCTAAGAGAATTTCTAGATTGGGTTAATTGACCTGGAAAGATTCACCCTGAATATGGGTGGCAACATTCTGTGGACTGGAGTCCAGACTGAATGGAAAGGAGAAAAGAAAGACATGGTGTGGTGGTGCATGCCTTTATGGTGGTGGGGTCTCTGTGAGATCGATGTCAGCCTGGTCTACACGGTGAGTTCCAGGCCAGCTGGGGCTACAGGGACAAATGAAATATATATATATATATATATATATATATATATATATGCCTGGCATGGTGTCGCACACCTTTAATCCCAGCACTTGGGAGGCAGAGGCAGGAGTATCTCTGTGAAATTTTGTGTATTTCATACAGAACATCTTAACTAACTTTAAACCCTCTTCCCTGACTGGCACTCTCCCATAGCCTCCCCCTCACTGGAATTCATACATTCTATTGTAGGGAAAAAGGAAGCCACCTGTGGCTTCTTTTGTGCTAAATCACCCGCTTGTCTGTTTACACCAAAACCTGGCCTTAGGCAGGATTTGCCTGTGCATTAGCAAGCCTGTGAGACCTTGAGATCAAAGGCACTCATGAGTTCTCCTGCTCCTTATGCTGGTACTCCTGATGCTAGTATTCATGATGTTTTGGAACATGATGCACAGGGTCTGAAACCAGGCCCTGGGATATGATGTCACTGGGTATAAAAACAGAATGCTGTGAATAAAAAGATGAGTCCTTCTTAGCATCAGACAGGGACTTCCGGCCATTTTTTTGCACATGTAATCTTAGCCCATCAGGCTTGTGTAGTAGTGACCAGTGGGTTGGATGGTGGTCAATCAGACCACCAACCTGGGAAGCTGGTATGGGACTGGAAGGAGACCTATCAGGTCACCAGCTGTGATGTGTGGTGAGTGCCTGGGCAGGAATTAGACTGTAGAGCACCTATCAGGTGGCGGTCTGGCACTAGGCTGTAGAGTGCCTATCAGGCAGCAGCCTGGAGGATCTGGGAGTGCCGATAGGGCATTGCCTGGTGTAGAAGTTAGATGAGACAGGTGGGCAGTGAAAAGGTTGTCAGCCTTTGGCCCTAAGGTTTAGGACAGCTGCTGTCTGCTGTCTTGCATTTTCCCTTTTCCCTGTAATCCAGTAGATGGGGTTTGAGCATCCACCTCTACGCATGGCAAAGTGATACCACATTCTGTCATTTGTGTTAAGGCCTATCATATCATGTCAAGTTAGTGTCTCCAGATGTCTCTCAGTGCAAATTAATCCACTGGGGTCTAGTCAGACTATCTAAATTCTTCCCTTTAAGAAGATCAATTCTTCCTCACCCAGCAGAATCAGCTGCCAATAACTCTTTGACTAAGCATGGGATCTGCTGTCCATTTCCTCAGTTCTTTGCACAGTTTTTGTCTGCTTGAGTTTGCTTGGATCTCGCTTATGCTGACATAATTGCTATAGGTTCAGGTTCAGCTGAAGTAAGACTCTATTTCCATATGGTCATGCACTTCCTCCCTGGCTCTTACTATCTTTCCACCCCTCTTCAAGGGGTGTCTCCAAGCCTTAGGTGGGTGGAGCTTAATATAGGGTCCTGTATAAGGACCCACACTGTGCAAACTCTTATTCTCTACATTTTGTCCATTTGTGACCTTTCATGTTCCTGGTCCTCTGTTGCACATGAGGGAGCTTCATTGATGAGAACCAAGAGATTCATTAGTGTTCTTATTATTCCTTGTTCTATGTTCCGAGCCTTAGGTGTAGAGGTTGCACTGTAGATTTGCCACTTAAGCTTGGGAAATTTAGAGACAATCTCCGTGTATGATCAGTTGTGGAATTCTGTAATAATCTCTGTTGAAAAAGAAGCTTCTTTGATAGTTGGTGACTGTAATACTTATCTGTAAATTTAAGAATCCATATTTTTCACATACTAAGAAATTACATTTGTCTAGGGATATGACTGCTTTGGGGTTTTCTCTAAGATCTATGACTTCTCCAGCTATATGTATTTACCTAGGTTTATAGTACTACACATGAGTTTCCTCCCATCAAGTGGGCTTTAAGTCCAATTAGGTAGCCTTTGATTGTTCCTAAGATAAAAGTGCAGTGCCTTTAATCCTAGCACTTGGGAACAGAGGCAGGTGGATATTTGTGAGTTCAAGTTCAGCCTGGTCTACATAGTAAGTTCCAGGCCAGCTGGGGCTACAGGGAGACCCTGTCTCAAAAAATACCAAAAGATAAAAGTGCCGCTATGGCACCAATGTTGTTTGCTGTGCTGGTCACTGATGTGATGATTGAACTTTGAAGCTGGAGTAGTAGGACAATTGATTGGCATTCTCCCTTCGCAGCTTGTGTAGGTCTCTCCAAAGCTATGAGAGCTAGCCTTCCTGGGAGGTAGTTTCCAGGTCAGTTCCAGCTCCTTTGCTCCAAATCCTGTGTCTGAAGCATGTCTATTGGTCAGCAATAGGGTCTTACCTTCAAGTTCTGGGAGGCAATCAATGTTTGTGGCAACAACCTGTGTAATTTTGGGAGTCTCTTGGACTACCCTGGCAACTCAAATCTTCTTTTTGGAGGGCATTGTCTTACAATGTAGGTCAGGCTGGCCTCAAACTCATCGCCTCCTTGGGTCACCATTCCCTCCCAGATCACGTGTCTCTTACTTGTATGAGAGTCTCATACAAATGGCTCTTCCCTTCCCTTGGTCCCACTGCTTATGTAGCACCAGGCATAGTCATAGGCCCTAGTGTGGAGATGTCTCTGAAACGCCACAACTACATTGAGCCAGCAGACAGGCAGCTTGACGTAGCTCTTTGGATATGTTTTTCTTCCAGAAACCAAGCTCAGGATCTGCTGAGATTCCACACTCCATGGTCTCCCAAACATTTTCTGCCAGTAGTGTCTCCCTTCCTTCCTTCCTTCCTTCCTTCCTTCCTTCCTTCCTTCCTTCCTTCCTTCCTTCCTTCCTTCCTTCCTCCCTCCCTTCCTTCCTTCCTTTTCTTCCTCCCTCCCTCCCCTCTTCCCTTTCTTCTTCTTTCCCTTCCCTTCCCTTCCTCTTTCCTTTCCTCGCTCCTTCTCTCTTACTCTTCCTTCTTCCCTCTGGATCTTTCTCTATCACTTCATTTTATTCTTAGAGACAGGTTCTGCCTCTGTAGCTCAGGCTGGCCTTGAATTTACAACTATCTGGCCTCTACCTCCAAAGCGCCAGTAGTAGAGGCTAGGTCACCATACCTGGCTTGACAACTTTGCTAACCACAAAGTGGGCATAACACATCATCCATCTCTCAGCCCAGTCCAGCAGGCTGCCTCATGTGACCATTGAGCATGAAATGTAGCTGTTCTGAATAGAAATGTGAAGTAATAACATGACCGGCAACTTTTGAAGACTTTGAGGAAAAGAAAGTTAAATAGTGTTTGTGATTTTCATCTTGTTTTTGTGTTAGAGCCATGATATTTTAGATATATTTGGCTAAGTCAAACATTACTCAAATTAAATTTGGCTATTATTTTTTATCTTTAAAAATTCAATTTACTTTTATTTATGTGAATACATGTATCTGTATGTGCTTCACGTATGTGCAGTACCCGTGGAGACCAGAAAAGGATGTCAAATGCCCTGGAGCTGGAGTTACAGGCAGTTGTGAGCTGCCTGATGTGAGTGCTGGGAACCAAACCTGAGTCTGTCTGAAACATCAGCAAGCACTCTTAACCACAGAGCAATCTTTCCAGCCTCACTTTTACCTTCTTAAATGTCAGGACACGAGGAACTTTAAAATCGTGGGTGTAGCTTGCCTTCTGTTTTTCAGGGACGCTCTGAGCAGACAAGTCCTGCCCTTCACGCCCAGTGCTCCTCATCTTCCTGACTCCAGATTTCAATCTTCCTTTCTTTAAAAAATTGTTGTAAGTATGAGTGTTTTGCCTGTAGGTATGTAAATGCACTACATATGTGCAAACCCATGGAGGCCAGAAGAGGGTGTCAGATGCCCTGGAACTGGAATTATGGTCAGCTGTTAGCCACCATGTGGAGGCTGGGAGCCAAACCCAAGTCCTGTTCTCTGAGAGAAGACCTAGTGCTCTCAACTGTTGGGCCAGCTCTCCAGTCTCTTCTTTTTTTCTTTTCTTTCTTTCTTCATTCCTTTCTCTGCTTCTTGTGCTGAGGTCAAACCCAGGTCCCTGCCTGTGCTAAGTAGGGCTCTACCAGTAAGCTCCATGCCACGCCCTTGCAGAGGGGGACAGGCATGGCTTAGGGGCAGTGTTATTGCTGAGATACTGGGTAGATGGAGCCCGTGCAAGGGAGAGTCAGGCACAGAGCTGAAGAGGAGCTCCTATCTCAGCCCTCTGTTTGCTGCCCCCCCCTTCCATGACGGTCTGTGAACTCCCAGGGCAGGGCCAGCTCTCCTGTCCTTTTAGGATTCTGGACTCTCTGTGAGTGACAGTGGCCACCAGATGTTCCCAAGAGCTGAGCATAGTGCTGTCCAAAACTCTCTTCAAGCCATGGGCTCTCTGGTAAGGAAACATGGCTCTTTCTTATAATGGTCCTGACTCTTGACAGCAAGGACCCAGAGTGAGTGACTGCAAGCTGCAGCTCCACCCTAGCCTATAAATATTTAAATGGCAGTTTAGCTTTCAGAGTGAGTGCGTCAGAGGCCAAGGTCAAGCTTTTTGACCCTTTGTCAATTTACTCAGTGACATATGATTCTGCTGGCTCCTGTTTTCAAACCGTCTGTGGCTTCTTTTCCCGAAGTCCAAAGTATCGCTTGTCTCCAGATTCAGAATACAAAGTACACAAGTGTGTCTGCGTTGATTGCAAATATATAAATGTAGATAATAAAATTCATTTTCTTGCTCACAGAGCAGGCTTCGTTGGTCTCAGATTCCACTTGACTATGCTGTTTCAGCACCAGAGCAGATGGACAGTTCCAAGCCCAGCCTGGCAGGCCCAAGCTATTTACTGAAAAGGCTGCCAAAGGACTCAGGGACCCTGAGGTTAAAAGCCCAGTCCCTGGATTTCATTAGGTCCCCCTGAGCTGCCAAGCCTGACCTCAGCAGCTCTGCAGGCTCCAAGGTGCCGCAGGCTGCTTCCTGTGTATGAAGAAGCTGCTCTCTGGAGCTTGAGAATCTGCCCTCAGCTACCGTGAGAGTTTCAAAGCACTGGGAAGGTCATTCAATGGAGTAGTGGAGATGGGATGGGAAAAGAGCCTACACTTTGGGATTTGGGATTTTGTTGTTGAAGACACTCTGTGTTCCTGAACCAGTGCACAGTAAGCTGTGGCCTGGCATGTGCCCAGTTATTCTTTCTCTGATTTTGAATATTCTCTCATGTTCTGGCTTCACTTCTGTTGCTGTGATAAAAATATCCTGACAAAAAGCAACTTGGGGGGAGCTGGAGAGATGGCTCAGTGGTTAAGAGCTCTGTCTGCTCTTGCAGAGGACCCACATTTGATTCCCAGCACCCACATGGTGGACAACAACTGTCTGTAACTCCAGCTCTAGGGGACTCTGACACCTTCTTCTGACTCTGTGGGCACTGCAAGATGTGAGTGCATGTACACACAGGCATACAATACACTCATATACATGAAATAAAAAATAATAAATAAAATATTAAAAAAAAGCAACTTGGGGAAGAAAGTGGTTTGTTTCTGCTTACAGTTTCAGAGTATTAACCATCATCATGGGGCAGTCAAGGCAGGAACTTCAAGCAGCCATCACATCACACCCACCATCGAAAGCAGAGAGAAGATGAATGTATGTACAGTCACTTGTGGTTAGCTCAAGCAGTTCAGGACCTAGGGAATGGTGCTACTGACACTGAGCTGTCACATCATCAATTAACTTGATTAAGATAATCCCCTACCCATATGCCTACGACCAACCCAGTATAGACAATATCCCATTGAGACTCTGCCCAGGTGATTTTAGGTTGTGTCAAGATGACAGTTAAAACTATCAATGCCGGGCATGGTGGCGCACACCTTTAATCCTAGCACTTGGGAGGCAGAGGCAGGTGGATCTTTGTGAGTTCAAAGCCAGCCTGGTCTACAGAGTGAGTTCCAGGACAGCTGGGACTACAGGGAGACTCTGTCTCGAAAAGACCAAAACAAAACAAAAAAAAAACCAAACAAACAAACAAACAAACAAAAAACTATCATCACAGAAGCATAGAAACACTTAAGGCAAGATAAAGAATTTTACCAAGATTAAAATAGCACAGAGGACTTCTAAGTAACACCAAGGGTTGAAGATTGCAAATTCTGAGAAATCCAGTTAGAGCTATTTGGGTGAGTAAGAGAGACTCACAGACATTATAAAAGTTTGTGATCAGCTCTTTCTGGCCTCCAAATACCCTCTGAGCCAGCCAGATCTTCCCTGTGGCTTACATAAAGTTGCAGGTGGATACTATTGGTTTTGTTTAGGCAGGAAATATTAAAAATTTAAAAACATTTGTGAGTCCAGGTAAGTAACTGCCTGGAAAACTCTGCTTCCTTGTGGCCGTCTGCCTCCTTCAGCTCTTACAATTTTCCTACCCTCGCTTATTCAATGATTCCTGAGCCTGGGAGGCAGAAGTTAGATACAGGTTTCCTGTTAGGGATAAGCACTCTGCAGACTCTTGTTCTCTGCATATTTATCAGTTTTGGGTCTTTAGGTTAATCACCATCTACTGTATAAGAAAGCTTCTATGCTGAGAGTTGATCTATGGGTTAGCAGTAGGTCATCAGGAGTCAGTCTGATACTATATCCATATAGTACTTGGTTTTCCCTTATGGCTTGTGACCTGTCTCACCTCAGGCCCCTAGAACTGATATCAATGTTGGGTATGAGCTGTATCCTATGAGGCAGACCTTGCATTGAATTAGAAAGTAATCGGTTACTTCTATTTTATTTGTGCCACTATTGTACCAGTGGGCATATCTTCCTGGCCAATTATTATTATAGCTGGCAGGATTCACAGCTGGGAAATAGGGTCTTACTGTGAAGTTCTGGTGAGGAACCAAGAGCAGGGGCAGTGTCCAGTATTGTTTGAGGATCTGTAGGGCCCCTGGTCGAAGCTTCAAAAAGGGAGTCCACTCCTGGTATTGGGTTTTTACTTCACCAGCCTATGGTATCTAGTAAGGACAATGTCTCTGTGTTATAAGGTAACTCCTTTTAATCTATTTTATAATCTATATGTACCTACTTTCAGTAGCTTTTATAGTGTCAGGTTTCCATATGGCTTTTTCTAACTAACTCCCATGGGGTTGGTTATCCCTCCCCATACTCCCTCCTCTGCCCTAGCCTCCCATTCTGTAGTCCCTTTAACCCTTCCTACTGTTCCCTTACTGCATTCTACCTCTCCTCCTGGGGGGACTGCCCTTACAAGTCCTACGTAAGCTCAAGGTAGACGAAATCCCAGCATAGACGGGGGGCAGTAGATAAGAAACCCCAACCCTATCTGAGGAACTGCTGGTAACTGATAGCTGTTGGGGAGGGTACATTCAGTGTCATTTAAGGGCGAAAATCTTAGTAGGTTGACCAGGCTCTAGTGGATGAACCACACTGAAGGGCATTGGGACACAATCCTGACCCTGTATTTATATATATATATATATATATATATATATATATATATATACATAAAATCTCAGCATAGAAATTTGGTGGGGGGGTTAGGAAAAGGGTTACAGATATTGGAAGGAATCTAAATATGATCAAAATATGTTACATAAAATTTTTAAAAATTAAAAAAGAGGTAAGGTGAAATTCAAGCTAGAATTTCAAAATGGATATAATTCATCAGGAGAAGGGAAAAAGAGAGTACAAAGAGAAAAAAAGGGAACAGAGAGTACAAAGGATGGGCATTTGTATTGTTTGGACTAGTCTTTGAAAAAAAATTGCAGTGTTTTGAATGAGAAATGCTCCCTGTAGGCTCCTGTGTTCAAACACTTGGTCCCCGGCTGGTGGCGCTGTTTGGGGAGGTTGTGGAACCTTTTGGAGATTGAGCCTCAGGGGAGGAAGTATGTCACTGTGGTGGTCTTTGAGAGTTTATAGTCTTTCACACTTTCTTTCTTTCTTTCTTTCTTTCTTTCTTTCTTTCTTTTTTTCTTTCTTTCTTTCTTTCTTTCCTCTGCTTCTCATATGTGGTTGAGATGTAATCTCCCAGCTTCCTGCTCCTGCCATTAAGCTTTCTGCACTCTGTCTCTCTGGAACTGTAGGCCAAAATGAGCTCATTGTTAAGTTGCTGTTAGTCATAGTACTTTATCCCAGCAACAGAATGTAATTAATACAGCATTTGTTTATTGATTATCTGTGTGTGCATGTGGGTTCTGATGTGCCTCTGTGTGTGTGTGTGTGTGTGTGTGTGTGTGCACGCACGTGTGTGTATGTGTAGGGGAAGACTTGGACTGAAGGAAACAGTTCCTCAGCTGTTCTAAATTCTAAGACTGGGACAAAGCCATGCTCAGGAAAATATACAATTTTAGATCCTTTTCTTTTAAAAAGGATCTTAAAAAAGTCAAATCAGCTTAAGTATTAAACACTGGAAACTAAATGAAGAACAAAATAAGGCAGAAGCAGAAGAAAAGAGCCAATAAGAAAGAAATCAGAAAAACGGTCATCAGCAACAGGCAGTAGAAGCAGAAATTTATCAGAGACTACATTTATAAATTTTTTAAATGATTTATTATATTTTTATTTGTGTGCATGTGTGTATCTCTGTGTGGGTATGTGCACATATGTGTAGCACCTGCAGAGGCCAGAAGAGGGCATTAGGAGTTCCTGGAACTGGATTACAGGATATTGTGAGCTATCATATGGCTGCTGGGAAATGAACCTGGATCCTCTGCAAGAGCAGACAGTGCTCTTAACCACTGAACCATGTCTCTAGTCTCCCCTCCCCCACAAAAAAACATTTTAAAGTCCTAGATGTACTGTTCATGTGACACTTTCCAAAGGTTGCAGCATAATAATGAGCCTTTGCAGAGCCTACCTCACACTCCTTCTGATATACCTTTCCTGCCATGATGGGCTGTACCTTCAAACTGTGAGCGCAATACACCTTCCTTCCTTCTGTTGCTTCAGTCAAGTACTTAGTTATAGCAGTGATAAAAGACAATAAGTCAGATGGTATGAAGTGGAAGAGTGAGTAGTAGCCACGGGGTCCACCCTCAGGTTCTAGAGCTGCCCACAGTACCAACCTATCCCAGCATAGATGAGGTCTCCAGGCTGGTAAAGGGCATGGGGCAGAGCTACAGCTTGACAGCTTCACATGGGCAGAACCTAGAAGTCAATAACTTTTGAGCTGACATTTTTTCATGTTGGTCTTTCCAAAGAGTCTGTGTTCCCCTGGGCATCTTAGGTGAAGGATTCCTAACAGCTTCTGTTGATGAGTCAAACTTTGAATCCCAGGCTACAAAACCAGCACTTTTTAAGGAGGTGTAGAAGGACCAGCCCTGCTCTCAACAGAATAAACGGCTTCTGCATGGCTGTTAGTCATTATACTGCAGACTTTGGAAAGTATTGCCACATGAACAGTACATCTAGGACTTAACATAGGACTTAAAAATGTTTTCTGGGGTTGAGGAGACTGGAGAGATGGAACATTGGTTAAGATCATTGTCTGCTTTTGCAAAGGACCCGGGATGTTGACTGATATCCTGACTTTTTTCATTATACCTTCTCTCTTGTCGCATTTTGGGCTAATGGCTACTTTTTAAAGGCTTATCTTTTTGAACACTCTCAAAGTCCCTAAGGCAATCCCATGGGTCTCAGGGCCCATTAGTGGGGTGGACCTGCATGCCACTTAGAAGCCTGCTTCTCTGCAGAGTAAAATGGAAATGATCCAAACTTTTGGGGGACAGAGAACTAAGAATCCCTCCAGGAGGTCAGAATGAAGAGCACTAAGTGGGAGGCCGGAGACTCCCAAGGAGCCATGTGGAGATTCTACCCTGACTGGGGCTCTGGTCCTTCTCTCCTTAGAGAAATAAATGAAGCTCAGGCTTTCTTAGTCTGCTGAGCATCCTTATCTGACATTTACAAAGCAGCATTTCTAAAATTAAAAAAACAAAAACAAAAACAAAAACAAAAAAACAGAAACAAAAAGACCAAAAACCAACAACCAACCATGCTGTATAAAATGCTGTTCTTGGAACAAATGCTGTTTGAGATCTGTTTGACATTTTCCTCGAGGCTGGCTGCTTGAATGTTATGACCAGTAATTTTTAGGGCATGGGTCTGCTTTAAATTACAGAAGTAATGCTTGTTTTGAGGGAAAAACTCACCCTGTCACTTTCCTTTATCCCCAGAAACAATGATTATTTAAAAACAAAACACTCAAGGGCTGGAGAGATGGCTCACCAACAAGTTAAGAGCACTTGCTGCTCTTGAGGATGTGTTTGTCTCCTAGCACCCATGCAGAATGGCTCTGTAACTCCAGGGGGTCTGTTGTATCTGCCTGTTGCCGGCATGTACTCGGGTGCACGCACCCATGCAAAGACACACATGAATACACATAATCTTAAAAATTAAATACATCCATAAACAATAATAAATTAAAAACCCGCTCAAAGCAATGGGGATGTGGCTCAGCTGGCACAGGGCAAGGTCGCTAGCACCACGCGAACCAGGTGTTGTGGCATAGGCCTTTTGCAGAACTGAGAAGAGGGTGTGTCCATCCTTGAGCAAGCCAGGGCTTCCCTGGGCAGAGGTTGAGGGCAGTGTTTGTGTCTGAAGTATTTTCCAGTCTTTCTGAAGGTGTATCTAATGCTGAGACAGGAGGATGTTCTTTGGATAAACAGGTTTGTGTCACTGCAGGGGGATGCAGGGCCCCTCCCTTGGGCCACAGCCTTGAGAGGACATCCCTGCTGAACCCACAGAGAAAGGCAGTGATGTATTGTGAACTGGTTATTTCTAAGGGCGGCATGGTGCTGGCACAGATGTGTTGTTAAAAGCAGCTCTATTTAGGGCTGCAGAGTAGCAGGAGTGGCACGAAGATGTTCTGATGTGCCCTGTAGGATTTTAAGAATGGAGTTGGCAGCTGGGTGTTGGGGGAGGGGAGAAGTCAGAACTACCCACTGGACACCGCACCAGCTGCCTGCCAAAACCCTTCGGTTTTGGTCCTGGCACCTGGCAGGACCTGGCCCCCTCCTTGCTACAGTTACCTTGGGGTCTTCTGCATTGAGTTCTGAACTCAGCTCAGGACATGTCCCGTAGTGCTGTGTCTAGTATGTCAGCTTCCATTATACACTGTATACAACCCCTGTCCTCTCTTACAGCTGCAGTGTCGGCCCTATTTAAGTTCTGTCTGCAGGGTCTCCTCAGTCCACTGGTGGGTGGTGTGGTGGCATTCGCACACCTGACCCTCTGATGTAGGACTGTGGGTCACATGCTCCTGTGCCCTCTGGATCTTCCTGATCCAGGAAGGGATCAGGATCTTCCCTCCTGTCCCAGGATCTTCCCTCGAGGGTGCTATCTTGACACCTCCTAAACATGCCGGGGGTCCTGGATTCTTGACTCTCTCAGCAGAGGCCTCCTTCAGGGCTGTAGCTGAGAAAATCAGGCACAGTCAGCTCAATGCATTGGCAAGGAGTGTCTGTGTGCTGGTGTCTCCTCCACCTCCTGTGGTCTCTCTCTGTGTAGAAGGACATTCTATTGACCCTGAAGTTCCCCTCTGTTGTCCTGGAGTGGAGGTGGGAAGTTGTTTCTTAGTATGAGACTGCTTTCCCAGAGGTCCTTGTGTCTAGGCAGGTCAGGTGACTGGTTCAAGCCAATGAAAGGGTGTGTGAGCTGTATGTATGCATGTTCTTGTGCACACATTATATATTCATTTACACATAAACTCACACATGCATGTGAGCTTATATATGTGTACACATGTGTGCATGCCTCTGTGTGTGTGTGTGTATGTGTTTGTGTGCGTGTGTGTGCAGGGTGTCACAGTTCCTTCCTAACCTGCGTACAGCTGGACACTGGGGGTGGGATCCACAGTGGAGTGCTTGCAGTGGAGGTTTTGCATCTAATTGCAAGCAGGCAGGTGTACCCTTGCTCCTCTACTTCCTGAAAGACATAAAGGCATGGTGCAGAGGCCCCCAACAGTCAGCATCTTCCTTGGTGTGGAGGGAGGCTTTCACTAGTGCCTTAGCAAAGATCTACCCATTTTAGCCACTCCCTCCGCCAACATCCCTTCCCTGCCTTACTCTCCAGTTGAACCACTGGCTATTGTGAGGAATCTGCTGGAGATGAGTCCTCCTCTAAGGGTTTCAGATTCATGGAGGATCACAGAATCCACATTGCCTTGTAAACAATCTTAAAGATAGATCCCACAGTATTCCTCAGTTTCCTTAGAATCGACAATTACTGTGTCCTCTGTTGTGTGTGTATACATTTGTGATTGTGTACATGTGCAGAGGTCAGATGTCAACATCTGGTGTCTTCCTCAGTTTCTCTCTATCTTATTTTTTGAGACAGGTTCTCTCACTTAATCTGAAACTTTCCTACAAGGTTAGAGTGGCGGCCACTGAGCCCTGGGCTTCCTCTGTCTTTGCCTCCCCAGTGCTGGGGTTACAGAGGTGTGTTATGGTGCCTTTTTGCGCACACGCACGTGTGTGTGTGTGTGTGTGTGTGTGTGTGTGTGTGTGTGTGTAGTCCTCATGCTTGTGAGGCAAGCACTTTGAAGACTGAGCCTTCTCTTTAGCCCCATTTAAAATTAAAGTAACTGTAATAGGTCTTACTTGATTAGGAATTCTTTAAATTGTAAGAAATCATTCAGGAAGCATTTAAATCACTCATAAACCTATCCTGCCAAAATGTCTCACTAATGCTATGTTTATAGCTGGGGGCTCATTGGGCTGTGCTGTGTAAAGGATGTGGATGAATATACTTCTGGAGATGCTGGAATAGCTTTTACTTAATTCTTTATGATTATTCATGTTCTTTGAACAATACATTCTATGCAGAGTTATAAACAATCACATAATCATCTCTATTATTTTGGAAGTGGAATTTCTGGGTCAAGGAATGACTCAAGACATTTGTTAGACAGCCTAGGGTCTCTCAGGGTGGGCGTGCCTTTCCTTCTGTCATCAGCCTTCACAGCGCTTCCCTCCCCTGACAGCCCAAAGAATATTTCTCCATCTGTAATTTATTATGAAAAATTTAGATATAAAGAAGTATAAACATTAAGGAAATAGTAACTAGGGATGTCTGTTCGGTGACAGTTGATGCTTCTATTTTGGGGAGCTCTGTAGCCTTCCTATGCAATCATCTGATATATGTACCTTCGTGTGTGTGTGTGTGTGTGTGTGTGTGTGTATGTACAGGTGTCTGTCTGTCCTGCCTGCCCCATGGAATCCTACAGGTTAAGGCTTTGGAGGAGTATGTCAGGGGATAACTAAGGCCATTCCTGAGGGTAGTTAGCTGCCCCCCTGGGCTCCCAGTGCCCAGCCACTGTTGACTTCAGAGTCTGTGGTCTGGGCTCCAGCTTGGAGCTGTGATGTTGAGTTAGTTGTGTAGTCTTAAACAGACTCTTCACTTTAGAACCCATGTCTCCTTGCTCTCCAGGAGGTGACCTTGAAGGCTCTTGCCTCTCTAGCTTTGCAGCGTGCATGGTTGACAGGGCACCCCCCATTCTCAACAGGGGTCTCTTTCTAACACTCCAAAGTTGAAGCACCTTGCTGTCTCTGAGCTTATTTCTGTCATGAAAATGACATTTGTGACCCATGATTGGTGCCCGAAAAACATGGCAATGAAGAGGACACAAGTCATTGAGAGTGGAAAAGACGATTGTGGGTTCATTTTGTTACCTTGACACGAACTAGAGTCTTCTGAGTAGAGAGAACTTCAACTGAGGAATTTTCTCCATCAGACTGCCCTGTGGCCATATCTATGAGGCATTTTCTTAATTGTTGAGTGTGTGGTAAGTCTCAGCCCAGTGGGTGGAGCCTCCCCTGGGCAGTTGGTCCTGGGCTGTATAGGAAAGCAGGCTGGAGATCTCCCAAGACCAGTGAAGACCAGCCGAAGCAGGCTAAAGAGCCCCCCCCCCCGCCAACTAGGATTAAGAAGGCATCTGAAGGAGGCAAGCAAAGCAAGCCTTCAACACAGTGAAGAGGCATTTGGGACTCACATTGGAATACAGGCAAGGAGAAGCCCATATGCCAGGAACACCAAGAAGAGACAACATGGGAAAGGGGCAGGATAATCCCACACCAAGCTCTACCAACCCTGTGGAAGATTCCTAAAGTGGGATCCCCCTGGGGATGGCCCAGGACACAGATATCAGAAACACAATTGTGAGCATACTTAAAGAACTACAAGATTATAAAGAGCAAATAAAAAAACTAAGAAAAGAGAATGAAGAACTCAAGAAGGACCTAGAGAGAGAGAATGACAAACTCCGGAAGGAAGTAGAAACACTGAAAAGATCCCATGCTGAAAAAGATAAGGAAACCAACCAGCAAAGCAAAGAGCTACAGGAAGAGATTGAGACACTCCAAAAGGAAGTAGAAATACTAAAGAAATCAGAAGAGGAATTGAAAAAGGAAATCAAACACTCATCCAATCAAGAGGAAAGGAATGGAAAAAGCCTCAGAAGCAGAATGGAGGAAGCAGAACAAAGCATATCAGACCTGGAAGATAACACAGAACAACTAAAAACCTCAAGTA
>VZQC01000610.1:3796946-3833229 GCA_009823505.1 Rhizomys pruinosus | reverse complement strand
AAACTATACTACAGGGCTATAGTCATAAAAACAGCCTGGTACTGGCACAAAAACAGACCTGTTGACCAATGGAACAAAACCGAAGATCCAAATCTGAGCACATACAATTTCAGCCATCTCATATTTGACAAGGGGGCCAAGAAACCACAATGGAGAAAAGACAGCATCTTCAGCAAGTGGTGTTGGCAAAACTGGATCACCACTTGTAGAAGAATGAAATTAAACCCCTACCTCTCACCCTGTACAAAAGTCAACTCCAGATGGATTAAAGACCTCAACGTGAAACCCCAAACTCTGAAGGTGATAGAAGAAAAAGTTGGCAGCAGACTACAAGACATAGGCGTAGGAAAAGACTTCCTAAATCAGACAGCAGCTGCACAAGAATTAAGGTCGACAATTGACAAATGGGACCTCATCAAACTCAAAAGCTTCTGTACATCAAAAGAAACAATCAAGGAAGTGAAGAGAAATCCCACAGAGTGGGAGGAAACCTTCACTGCAGATACATCTGACAAAGCATTGATTTCCAGAATATATAAACTACTCAAAAAACAAAGAAAAAAGAAAACAAACGACCCGCTCAATAGATGGAGCAAAGAACTGAACAGAGACTTCACAAGCGAGGAATTAGAGATGTCTGAGAAACACCTCAAGAACTGCTCAACATCACTAATCATTAAGGAAATGCAAATCAAAACCACTTTAAGATATCATCTTACTCCAGTAAGACTGGCTAGGATCAAGAAAACAAATGATACCAAGTGCTGGAGAGGTTGTGGGGAAAGGGGAACACTCATCCACTGCTGGTGGGAATGTAAACTCGTACAGCCACTATGGAAAGCAGTGTGGAGAACCCTTGGAAGACTTGGAATGAACTTGCCACCCAACCCAGCCATACCACTCCTAGGCATGTACCCCCAAGACTCACCCCACCACAGAGATACATGCATGACCATGTTTATTGCAGCTCTCTTCACAATAGCAAGGAGCTGGAACCAACCCAAATGTCCCTCAACTGACGAGTGGATAGAGAAAATGTGGTACATCTACATAATGGAGTTCTATGCAGCAGTAAAGAAAGATGAAATCATGAGCTTTGCAGGAAAATGGCTGGAGCTAGAGGACATCATGCTGAGTGAAGTAACACAGTCCCAGAAAAATAAATGAAGAATGGTATCCCTCATCTGTGGATGCTAGTGCCAATTACCCAGTTGTAAGTATTTCTTGTGCATGGCCCCTTGAGCTTTTGTCCAAGCAGTTGGGAGTGATGCATATTGGAAACAACAACAACAATAACAACAACAATAACAGAAAGGACTGCATCGAAGAACTGACTGAAACAGTGAACTTCTGCTCAAAACAGTCAACTTCCTCATGGAGAATATTGAGAAAGACTGAGAAAGAGATGAAAATCATGTTTGGCAGAATACATGAGCTCTGGTGGGGTGGGGGGATATGGTGGGGGACACGGGTCTAGATTTGATAAAAAATATAAATAAATAAGTAAATAAATAAATAAATAAATAAATAAGTAAATAAATAAATAAAAAAGGAAAGCATTCTGAGGACAGGCCAGAAGAGCAAGCTACTAAGCAGCGTCTTCCATGGTCTCTGCTTCAGTTCCTGCCTCCAGGTCCCTTGGCGATGGACTATGACCTGTGAGTTATAAACTGAAATAAACTCATTCCTCCTCAGGTGGTTTTAGATTAGTGTTTTCTCACAGTAACAGAGAAAGGAGACCCAGCTTGGGGTCGAGGGCTTTCAGTCCTGATGGCATAAGACATCTGCCAGCTTCTCCACTTTCTTTCCTTGTCCTCATACTTCAAACCTAGGCCAGGCATTTTTGTCTCAGGAGGTGGAGCCTTGGAGCTGCCTGACTTTGGGAGGATGGCTGTCTGGCCTCCAGTTTCAGGGCCTTTGGATCTGCTGTACCTCAGTGCCCACCCCCCCATCTATGTCTCTGTCTCTCTCTGTGTCTGTCTGTCTGTCTGTCTGTGTGTGTGCATGTGCGTGTGCGTGTGTGTGTGTGTGTGTGTGTGTGTCCCATCTCCAGAGGAAGGAAGCAGAAGGGCACAAAGGTCAGAAGTACTCTGAGAGAAGAGGCAGAAGTCGGACACCAGCCCCTCAGTGTCGCTGTCTGCTTCTAGAATGTGTGACCTTCGCCCCTGTTTGTCTGCCTGGCTTATTTACCAGATAGGGTGATCACCATGGGTATTGCCCTTAGCTGTTGTATCTTAGGAAGTGTTGGATCTGTGTCCCAGTGCCTGTGGCACAGTGTCACTAGGCAGTCCCTACTGTGTGGCCCCATGTGAAGTCATCCCCTCCTGTGATTCACTTAGTGTTACTTCTGCAAGGGCCACAGCACCTCGGTGTCCCCAGGTCTCAAGACCAGCATTGCAGTAGTCTGTTGGGCCCCACTGGCTCCAAGGTGCTAAGTTGGGGCTTTCCACTGTGGGTGACGGAGCCAGGAGCCAAGAGCAATACTTACTCTGCAGAGAAAGGCACTGGGCTCATCAACAAAGCACGCCACGGGTGATGTCTGGCTTGACAGAGACTCTCTCTCTGGTCCCTGAGCTTGTCTTAGAGGTGAGGGTCAGACAGCATCAAGGAACTGATTTCTGAGCTTTCTCTCTGGAATGGGACCCAGCAGGATAGCAATCAGGAGCATCTGACTCTGTCACCTGCAGTTATGTCATGTCTTTGAGTGGCTCAGAAGCAGCCCTGGCATCAGCTGACAAGGGCGACATGGTACAACAGATCAAATTGAGCAAAATCACTTCCCTTTTATCTTAGCTCTGGATACTGGAAAGATGTGTTGACTTTATTTAATCCTACTGGGGGTGTGCCTGCCCCCATCTTCCTTTATAACATGCGCAGGATTTTTATACTATTGATGTTTTTACTTTACTATTACCAGAGGTGGGGGTTGAGGAGATGGCTCAGCATACAGTGTAAGGACCAAGGTTAGATCCCTAGCACCCATGTAAATGCTGGGCAGGTGTGGCGGCCCATCTGTAATCCAAGTATATGGGAAGCAGGGACAGGGAAACCTCAGAGCAAGCTGGCCAGCCAGTTCAGCCAAACAGTGAGCTTCAGGTTCAGTGAGACTGAGAGCAATGAGGAAGACACCCAACATTGGCCCCTAACCTCCACACACAGGTACATGCAAACACACGAACATGCATACCACACACGTATAATATCCTATCATCTATCTAGCTATACCATCTATTTATATGTGTATGTATAACTATATTTGTCCAAAGATCTTGTTGTAGAGCAGGTATTTCTCTTTTACTGAAAGGAAAATGATTTTTCCTTAGAAATAGGCAGTGAAGAGTAATTACCCTTGTCTCTGTAGTCTGTACCAACCATCTACTTTACAGGGTTGCTAGTTCAGGGCAGAGAGGAAATCCCATAGCTACACATGGCCAAATGGGCCAAGTTGAAATTGGACGCCTCTTCTGAGCTGTAGGAGCTTCGAGGGGAGCACACAGCTCTGGTTGTTGGTTTCTTCACCTGTGACACACAGTTCATCTCAGGAGCCATCTCATGGGTCTTCTAAGGGTTCGGTATGACACTTTAGAAAGTGCTTAGAACATAGGGATCTTTGGTAAGCGCTGTCTGCTGTTATTTCCCCAGGAATGTTAATAATTAGCATTAAAACGGAAAATCAAAGTCTCCATATCATTTTATTATAGAAAATATACACCATGTATTGAATTTCAGTTTGGAGACAAAGTAATTTGATTTAATTTTCCACAGAAGTATGTGATTGCTAGAGGGCTTTTAGTGACAGCAAGATTAATTTTCAAGTTAGACAGTTAACCTGAGGCGGGGCTCCCGGGTGGGAAGGGTTGCTTCTGGGTAGCCAAGCTCAGGCAGGCGTTGTCCTGGGGCGTCCTGACATTCTGTTCTCCCAGCTCTTTTCTTGAGTAACAGAGGCAGTCCGTGGTGGGCTCTTCTGCTATTTTCATTGGTGGTTGAAATACAGTGACAGGTAGTCACACGGACAGCCCAGAGCCCTGCACTGGCTGGAGTGTGCAGGTGACATTTGCTTGATCTTTGGATGTGGAGGTGACATGGGACAGCTAGAACCAGCTCTGGTATATAGGCTGGGTTGGAAAGCTGTAGTAGAGGGCCGAGGCTGCCTGATGCCCTGGGAGCTTGCAGGATCATGCAAGTGTCTTTAGAAGTTGATTATTATTATTATTATTATTATTATTATTATTATTATTATTCATGGGCATAATGTACATGTATGATGTGTGTGCGCATGTGCCATGTATGCATGTGGAAGCAACAGGACAATTTTGTAGACTGGGCTCTCTCCTTCCACTTCTATCTGGGTTCTGGGGAATGAATCCGGTAAAGCAAGCGCTTTACCCACTGAGCCATCTCGCCAGCAAGTGTCTTTAGATCTCTGGAATTACTTTATTTCCCTCTCTGGGGCTCTGAGCAGCCTGACTCCTTTTCCTGGGGGAGATTTTTAAATCTCTCTTTCAATTTTCACTTGTTAATGCTCTGTCATTCAAGGCCAAATGGAAACACAAGACATCTTTCATTCAGCAGCAGTCCCCGGCACTGAGGAGCTGTGTGGCTTCGGAGACAGAGGCAGTGCTCAACACAGTGTTCCAACCCTGGCCCGTGGCTAGTGTGACATGGACACAGTAGATGAGCCACACACACACACAGGGAAGGAAGGGGAGCTCCTTCCCAGGATCATGTATGTGCTTGCTGTATACAAAACAATGACAGTCAAGAAGGAAGATTTTTCTTTGTCAATAAAATAACTATTAGATTAAAAAGAAAAACAGTTTTAGGTCTGCAGTAAAACTGATATGGAATGCAGCGTCTCACTTCCAACCCAGTTTTCACCACTGTCTTCTTAGTGTGACACATTTTGTTACAGCCGAGACCCAATATTGAGGCTTTGTTATATCCATGGTTATGGGGGACGCAATGGAGAAGGAGGGGGGACAGATGAAAAGATGGCCGTGTCCTATGGCTCTGGCTCTGCTTATCGCCCAAACACAAATTCCACAGTGCCTCGTGCACTTTCCATTCATGTGACTCACAGTCACTGACATGCCCTGTGCTAGCAGCCCCCATTTACAGATTGGATTTCCTCCCTATTGACTGACACAAAGCCGCTCCCAGAGGCTGGGCTTGTCTATGAATAAGTAAACAGTCCTCCAGCCCCACGCAGAGCCGAGCAGCCAGGGTTGGGTATGGGAGAGGCCAGTGTGCAGAACGTGCTGGAGGGACGATCTGTCTGTAGTCCGTAGGAGCCACTGACCCTGTGTCTTGTAAGTACCTGTGGAGCGGCATGGGGGGAAGAGCCCAGTGGGTGACTAAGCTGGACAGACAGGCTGCCTGGCCTCCCTGTGGGCTGTGGTTGGCAATGAGAAGTGTTTCTGGTCCTAGGAGGACAGGTAGACCTTTCCTCAGGCCAACATCAGCAAGGAGAGAGCTAATGGGGTAGACTGAGTGGAGGGCTCTCACTATTCCTTGTCACTCAGACGATAGGGGGCCCACAGGTGAGCCTGTGGTAGGCTGTGCATTGCCAATCCTTCAAAATTGCATTCCCTTTGAAACTGGCTTTCATCTTGCATGTTTAAACATTGAAGCTGGCCTTAGAACAGCATCTATTCAAGGCTCCAACATCTCTGGTACGAAGCCTTTGCTCTTTCTTTTTCATCTGGGAATGGCAGCTTCCAATTTGTAAGGGTAGCTGATGAGACCAGACATAATATTATAGAGCGTTTAGAGGATGAACAGTCAGAAAACTGATGGGACTGTAGCACTTCCAGTTTGTTTAAGTCCAGTGTTAGTGGGAAGTTTAATCTGGGTGAAGATTTTTGTCAATGTAGCAAGAACCTGGTGTAAACAGAGGAAATGGACCAAGTTCAATACCAGAAATAGACCCAGCTATATGTGGTTCCTCTGTGCTCCTCAATGGCTGTGTTTATAAGGGCAAAACAGGTGGCCTGTGTTTACATGGCTCAGCATTTGATGGCCACAGTAAAAGGTGCATCAATTAATCATGGCTCTGTTCCCATTGCCTTCTGCAGTTCAGTTAATTAAAGCTCTTCACAAATTGATACCGGAGCTCCGTGCTTAATTCTGCCTCAGTAGGCCACACGTGTCCTCTCAAAGCTGTTATCTGGCTAGACCACTTTTGAATTAATAAACCTAGTTCATGGGAAGTCACAGAGAGAAGTTTCCCGTGCTTCACAGTGACGAGCAGGCTCTCCAGCCAGCCAGATGGGATGCTACACTCCACAGGGTGGCCAGGAAAACGAGAGAGAAAGCAAGTTGATGGATTCTGTGCAGAGACCATTAAATTCATGAGGCTGACCAAAAATCCAAGAGTACTGTTCCAATAAAACACAGGCTCAGGGGCTGGAAAGATGGCTCAGCAAGTGTGAAGAATAGACTCCGGATCCTCAGAACCTGTATAAATGCCTGGTGGGTGTGGGAGTCTACCTGTAATTCCAGCCTCAGAAAGCAGAGACGGGTTCCCCAGAGCAAGCTGGCGAGCCAGCAGCCATGTCAGTGAGCTCTGGGCTTGATAGACAGACTCTGCCCTAGTGAGTAAGGTGGAGGAGCCACTGAAGATGATTCCTGGCATCAATTTCCAGTCTACACTTGCATGTGTATCCCCCACATGTACCCCACACACGTAAAACATGCATACACACATGCACACCACACACACACAGGAAAAAGGAAAAAAAAAGAAAAGTAAAGGCTTAGGAAAAACTTCTACAACATGCAGATTGGCACGATGGTTTGCCAAATTTTTTTTTTTTTAATGTCATTCTTAACCATTTTCTTGAGAAAACATGCCTTAAAGGAGAAGAATAGTAAGCGTGGCAGGAGGAGCGACTGGGTGCTTGGCATTCTAACGAGGACGACAGCTGACATTCTGACACATCCCTGCTGAGAGCAGGCTCACATTAGAGGGATGCACTTTAAAAAAATTATTTTTATTCTATGTGTGTGAGTGTATTGACTGCATGTATGTAAGTGCACTTGTGTCTTGCAATGCCTGCAGAGGTCAGATGAGGGTGTTGGATCCCTTGGAATTACAGACGATTGTTATCTGCCATGTGGGTGCTGGGAATCGAATTCGGGTCCTTTGGAAGAGCAGCCAGGGTTCTTAACTACTGAGCCATCTCTCCAGCTCTGCTTTGATGCACTTTTAATCTTAATTTTTAAATTTATTTATTTATTTTTATTTTATGTGTATGAGTGTATTGCCTGCATGCTCATGGAGGAAAGAAGAGGGTATTGATTGGATCCCCTGGAACTGGAGTTCTATGTGGGAGCTGGGAACTGAACCCAGTCCTCTGTAAGAGCAGCCAGTACTCTTAACTGCTAAGCCATCTTGCCAGTCCAGATGGACCTTTTAAAAATATTTAGTTTATGTGTATGAGTGTTTGCCTGTATGGCAAACATGGATGTGGATGTGCACTATGCGAGCACAGTGCCTGCAGACACCAGGTGCTGGCTCCAGAGGAGCTGGAGTTGTACACGGTTGTAAGCCACATGTGTGTGCTAGACACCAAAAGTCAGGTCCTCTGTAGGAGCAGAGGTGATTTTCACCCGAGCCAGCCATTGATGTGCGTGTGTGTGTGTGTGTGTGTGTGTGTGTGTACACCTACATATGTGTACTTGTGTGTAGAGACCTTGGGTAGCTTCTTTGATTGTTCTCCATCTTGTATTTCAAGCCAGGGACTGTTACTGAATCCAGAGCTTGTCAAGTCAACTAGCCTGGCTTGCTAGCTTGCTCCAGGGATCCTCTGGCTCTACCTTACAAGTTCTGGGGTATTGGGATTACAGGTGGACTGTCAGTATTTACGTGGCTTCAGGGATCTGAAGTCTTACTGTGGCAAGTGCTTTACCCACTGAGCAATCTTCTCAGCCATGTACTTTTCAAAAATGCATTTTTAAAATTAATTTTTGTGTGTTTGTGTACACATGTGGGTATAGATTCGTGTGTGTGTGTGTGTGTGTGTGTGTGTGTGTGTGTGTGAATGTGTATGCCAGAGGTGTTCTTCAGAATTCATAAGAAACCTTGCTTTTTGAGACAGGGTCTTGCTGAGCCTGGAGCTAGGCTGGCTGGCCAGTGAGTTCTAGGGATCCCCCTGGCTCTACTTCCCCAGTGCTAGGATTACAAACTCATGTCACCATGCCTGACTTTTTACAAGAGTTCTGGCAACTGCCTCATGCTTTTGTGGCAAACCCTCTACCTACTGAGCATCTCCCCAGCCCAGTGGCGTACTTTTCCTCCATTTGATCATGTTTAGAGGGGGCCCATGGACACTTCATTCTTTATGTGCCTTTCCTCACAATGTAGTGGGTCAATGGCATGACACCCAGTGATCTCAGGTGATATGTAGATTTGGAAAAATATTGCTATATGATAACTACTTCATGTAGATGTATCGAGTGAGTTAATATACTAGGTGCAGTGTACGTTATGTATGCAAGGTTTCCTTTGAATTCCATCTTCTGTGCTGCAGCAGTACTTTTTGATTTAAAAGTGCACACACATCATTTAAACAACCAGTAGTGACTAATGGTGTATAATGAACAGCCCTTCTTGCTTTTCTTCCTACCTCAGTTCCCTAGTACACTTGTGATAGTTCTCTAGTGATTTCCTCCTCCTCCTTCCCTCTTCTCCTCCTCCTCCTCCCCCTCCTCCTCCCCCTCTTCTTGTTTATGTGTACATGTTCATGTGTATAATGTGCATATGTGTGTGTGTGAGTGTAGAGGCCAGAAATTAACCTTGGGTGCCATTCCTCAGGTGCCGTCCTCCTTGTTTGTTTGACACAGGGTCTCTCATTGACTTGGGGCTCACCAAGTAGACTGGCCTGGCTGGCCAGCGAGCCCAAGGGTCTGCCTGTCTCTGCTTCCATAGCATTGGGCTTACATGTATGCATTACTGCATCTGCTTTTTTATAATGTGAGCTCTGGGAGTTGAACTCAGATCTCCTGCTTGCAGGGCAAACACTTTACTGTGTAAGGCAAGCACTCCCTGGTCGTCCACTGGTTTCTTCTTATAGTTATCTAAATGATCCTAAAATATTTGCCTATGTTGCTATATTTGACTAATCAATCTTTATAAGCCTAAAGCAGCACTTTCTGTATAACAGATCAGTAATTTTCAGTCAGGGGTGATTTTATCTTCCAGGAGAAAACTTGCCATTGTGAGAGAGGTTTCTATTTGTCAAAACTTGGGGGAGAAGGGTCAGCTGGTGGCATCTGGTTTGAGGGATGCCGCTTGACGTCTGATGACACACGGGACAGCTCCACTGCGAGGATTATCTGTGGGAAATGTGGACGTGCTGGTGCCTTCTCCACAACCTTCACACATGGTCAAGTTGGCTACCTTACATAAGTCAACAGTCTATGTCTAAGATGCTGTTATGTAACATCGTTAGCTGTAGAAGCAGTTCATATAGGAATTGCAGTTCTTCTTCTACAGCCTTTTAATTTTCCTGGAGTTATTCACCACTTTCCTTTTCAATTATGGCACCTGGAATCCACATGTTAGTAGTTAACCCACACCAGGCCTGGAGGTGCAGCCTGCCATTGTGGCTGCTCTGCAAGCTGAGGCAGGAGAACTGTGTGCTGCACAGTAAATTCAAGGCCAGCCTGGGCAGCTTAGTGAGATGCTGTGTCAAAAACAAAGAATGAAAAAAGAACTGGAGATACAGCTCAGGGGAAGAGTGTGCTGGCTTAGCACGTGCGGGAACTAGTCTTCAGTCTTCAGCACCACATACACTCACGCTCACACAGATACACATTACCAGTTCCCTGCAGTGCCAAAGGTTAGTTATTCTACTGTTTGTTTGAGACAAGTTCTTACTATATAGCCTAGGCTGGCCTTGAAAGTACAGTGGTCCTGACTCAGTCTATGAAGTGCTGGGATTACAAGCACGAGCCACTACACTTTAGACAAGCATTCTTTTCCATCCCTTCTTTCCCTGGGCATCTTACTTCACAGATGCTTTGTGGCTCAGCACTCACGTGTTTTCCGTCAGTGGCTCTGTGGGCATACAGGGCCCCATAGTCTCCACATGGATCTGGTAATGGGGCAGAAAGGGGGAAGGAGGGTCCAGACTCCTTTGGTGGTATGACGTCTTTTCTCCATGGCAGCGTAGGTAGTCTATAGTTTCTGGTATTCTATAGCTTTCTCTTTTATCTCAGTATTTTATTTTTTCACTTATTTGGCTGCAACACACCTCACAGTCATTTCCCCACAAAGACTATCTCTGAGGTAAATTTTGTGTCTTTTCCTGCTCAGCAGTGTCCCTTTGCCCTCGCACCTGAGTGACAGCTTGCTTGGGCATAGAATCTTAAGTAGGAAATCATATTCAACCAGAATTTAAGAAAAAGACTTATTTACTTTCATTTTATATGTATGAGTGTTTTGTCTGAAAGTATGTATGTACACCATGTACATGCAGGTGCCCTTGGAGCCCAGAAAGGGGCATTAAAGCCCCCAAAACTGGAGTTACAGACAGTTATTAGCTGCCAAATAAGTACTGGGAACCAAACCCTAGTCCTACAAGATCAGCCAGTGCTCTTACCACTGAGTCATCCCTCCAGTTCCCTTCTTGTTTTTTGAGACAGGGCCTCCACTGAACCTGGAGCTCATTAGTTAGGTTGCCTGGCTGGCCAATAAGCACCAGAGATCCGAATGTTTCCATCCCCTCCTGGTTTGGGGTTACAGATGTGCGCCACCATATGTGCTGGGGATGCAGATGTACAGGTCCTCAGGCTTGCAAAGCCAGCACTTTACCTGCTGATTTCTCTAGCCAGCCCTTTGGAAATCGTCCAGGTAAAAGTTTGGACTATCTAGACTGATTTCTTTTCTTTTTTTCTTTTTTCTTTTTTTTTTTTTTTAGGCTTTTTGAGACAGGGTCTCCCTGTAGCCCAGCTGTCCTGGAACTCACTCTGTAGACCAGGCTGGCCTTGAACTTACAAAGATCCGCCTGCCTCTGCCTCCCAAGTGCTAGGATTAAAGGTGTGAGCCATCACGCCTGGCTTAGACTGATTTCTAATAAGGACATTTTCTCAACCCTATTTTCAAAGCTACCATTTATAATTTCATGTTAGCAACTAAATATTTATAACTATTTATTTATTTAATTTTTCTTCTTTCTTTCTTTCTTTATTTATTTCTTATGAATGTACTGTCTGCATGTAGGTTTGTGCACCCATGTCATGCAATACCATGGAGGTCAGAAGGATTCCCCTGGAACTGGAGTTCTCCTGGAATTGGAGTTATAGATGGTTCTCAGCCGCCATGTGGGTGCTGGGGATTGAACCTGGGTCCTCTGCAAGAGCAGTTGGCACTCTTAACTGCTAGGCCATCTCTCCAGCCCTATTTATTTATTTATTTATTTATTTATTTATTTATCTGTGTGTGCCATGGCTCACATGAGGAGGCCAAAGGACGAAGTGTAGACATCAGTTCTCTCCTTCTACCATGTACGTTCTGGAGATCAAACTAAAGTCCTCAGGCCATCAGGTGACAAATGGTTTTATCCACTGAGCCACCTTACCAGCCCTGTTTAGCAACTATATTTTATTTATGAGTTCTTTTTGGCACCTTCCTACCAGGTAGGAGGCTATCAGTTCAACCTCATATCACAAACATAAAAACAAAACCCCCAAACAAACAGCAACAAAAATATCTCCTGCCCAAACAAGAGTCCTTTTGTTCTGTTGCATCTTACTCTTAATTTTCAGATGCTTT
This sequence comes from Rhizomys pruinosus, assembly GCA_009823505.1. Taxonomy (NCBI): domain Eukaryota; kingdom Metazoa; phylum Chordata; class Mammalia; order Rodentia; family Spalacidae; genus Rhizomys; species Rhizomys pruinosus. The sequence goes on along the minus strand of VZQC01000610.1, from coordinate 3,821,453 downwards.
CTGAAGCTGTTTTCTTTCTTTTTTTTTTTTTTTTTTTTTTTTTTTTTTTTTTTGTCTTTTTGAGACAGGGTCTCCCTTTAGTCCCAGCTGGCCTGGAGCTGGCTCTGTAGACCAGGATGGCCTTGAACTCATAGAGATCTGCCTGCCTCTGCCTCCTGAGTGTTAGGATTAAAGACATGTGCCACAATGCCCAGCCTAAGATAGTTCTTAGCTGCCACGTGGGTGCTGCAAATCGAACCTGGGTCTTCTACAAGAGTACTCAGGGCTCTTAACCAGTGAGCCATCTCTCCAGCCTCTAAATTTCTTTTTTTAAAAGCTTATTTGGAGGCCATTTCCATGCCAGAGGTGGGCTCAGTCTAGATGGCTAGAAGGGACTAGAATAACGACAGGGAAGCCTTTGTTCTGGATTTGTCTTCTATCAACATGGTCTTTTCAGTTTCCTGCCTAGTGAGGCTGTTGTGGGGTGAGGTCCATGTATACACATGAAGCCTGTGGAGCCGGCAGGGTCTCCCATAGCCAGCTACTGTTCATTTTTCTGTCTAATATGGTGAGCTCTTGTCCCCGCTGCCACTCCCTCTGCGTCCTGAATACTCCTGTTAAGTGTCCCCAGAAAGCAAGGCTCTATCTCCATCTCCTGTCTAGACGACCCCCCCCCCACATCTCCTTGCACATCACTAAATCTTATTAGATTCTAGCTTGAGTTAAAATTATTTGTGCATGTTCTTGTCTTCCCCACCAGCCCTCAAGTTTTAGAAGGACCTGAGCTCATTTACCGTTGATCTCAGGACTGCCAGTCAGAAGGAGGGACGGGGCAAGTGCTTGCTTAATTGGAATAAATTGAATCTCAGCCATGCAGACTGCTTTTCAATTCCAAAGTCTGGGCTGCAGTTTGGCTGTCTCTGTTCTTCCTCTCACCCACATTTTAGAATCCCCACTTGAGGCGCCTTGTATGTCTTGTGATAAAACCCAGGACCATTCATGCTGCCATCTTATCCCCATTGGTTCTAAAGAGTCAAACACTAATTTTAGCAAAAAAACAAAAAAAGGCAAGTGAAACAACTTCTAATATTTTCATTGTTTACATCAATTAGAGAGTCTGATGTGTAGATGCAAAACCACAACTCTTACCTCAAAGGAGATAAGAGAGAGTTCATTCTGGAGCCAACTATGAATGATCACACTGCACAGATTCAGGTTAGCCTCAATTTCATGTCTGAATATGGTAACACTTTTGTGAAGTTTATATGATAACAGAATAGAGAAAGTTGTGAATCAAGACACTTTTCAAATATGTTGGTGGAAACATCGGGGAGGCAGGTCTCAGCCAAGCAGGGAACCCTCTGATAGAGCCTCAGATGCCGACCACCACATCGGGGAGGCAGGTCTCAGCCAAGCAGGGAACCCTCTGATAGAGCCTCAGATACCGACCACCACATCGGGGAGGCAGGTCTCAGCCAAACAGGAACCCTCTGATAGAGCCTCAGATGCCGACCACCACATCGGGGAGGCAGGTCTCAGCCAAACAGGAACCCTCTGATAGAGCCTCAGATGCTGTCTGACCATACTCTTAGCCTTTTGTTGGTGGAAGCAAAGGATCTATTTGTACATTCCAAAGGATTTACCTAGTGTTTGCAAAGATGTTAGGCTGCATATAGGGATGGGCAATAAATGACCGTTAAGGGGACTAAGATAGTCTAAGATAATTTGGCTCTGAACCTGCAACATTCCAACGGCTCAGTTACTGAAGCCTTGCAGAAGGTTCTTTATAAAGTTCAGTTCTGCCCGGTGTGGTGGCGCACACCTTTAATCCTAGCACTCGGGAGGCAGAGGCAGGCAGATCTTTGTGAGTTCAAGGCCAGCCTGGTCTACAGAGTGAGTTCCAGGCCAGCTGGGGCTGCAGGGAGACCCTGTCTCAAAAAGACCAAAAAAAAAATAAAGTTCAGTTCTTTCCAAGAATTTGTTCACAGGTGACACTGAGGGATTTCTGCTCTTCAATATCTGACGGCTAGGTGGGAATTCCCTCAACTTGCTTCGTGCAGCATGCATGTTAGTTTCTCTATTGATTTTTACTAATGGGTTTTCACTGTGGCCCACCAGGAAATTTGGCTAAAGAAAAAGGGTTGGAGGCTGGGAGGATACTGACTGAGTCAGGTCACTCTTTCAGCCCAGTATTGATCTTGACAGAGCAGCCTCACCCCAGCCTCCTCTGCCTCTGCGGCATGGGGAAAGGGGAAGGGGCAGAAAGCCAGCTGGAGCCACTCTGCCCCATAGACGCTCACATGTGCTCTTTCCTACTCTTCAGAAATGACCCGCCACACCTGAAGACTGCAGGCGCTGAAGTCAGATTGGGTCAGTCCAACTCTGGGGTGACAGAGAACTCAACTGTAGAGCTCCGTGGTAAGTTGTCCTTTGTCCTTTCTGGAAGCTCCGTCCTTCCTGTGTCATGCAGGGGCTTTGTCTGGCCTTCATTGTTTAGGAATCTATTCCAGGGAAGTTTATCAGGTGTTACTAGCAAGTGCTCATTTGTTTTCAGGGAGGTGGGGTGGAGAACACAGAGAATGTGGGCTGAGCTCTTTTTCGTCTTGGGAAGCAGCAGATGGAAGTCCCTGCGGTTACATGCATGGGCTATCAAGAGCACTAGTCAGGGAAAGGTAGGCAGGGTCAGTTTGCCCAGGAACTCTGGCTCTAGCCTAGGATATTGATTAGAAATCAAACTTCCAGTTTACTAAGATCATCCTAAACTATGAATGGCACTGGAGGTCAGCGTGGCAGCAAGGAGGACTGGGAGGCCACCGTGCAGTCCTGAAGAGTGACTGAGCAGGTGTACACCACGCTGCTGGTGGGTGAAGGTCACTGGCCTCATGTGCCAACAATTTCAGTGGGGCAGAGAGAACTGAAAAAGGGTGACAAGCAGATTTCCAGATTGTTGGCACAGGAGTATATTGGCGATAGTGTTCCTCAGATGGGAAGAACGCAAAGACTTGGAAGAAAGGGTCTCTCAAGGTCTGCACTGAGATCAGTTGGTTGTTTCTGAAGCCCATGCAGTGGTTAGGGGCCAGGCCAATTACGTAGCACAAAGCAGTAACCTTGGGTGCTGTTTGGTCTGAGGCTTCCCATGTAGAAGAGAGAGGAGTATCTTCAACACAAAGACGTTAACATTGTGATCCCAAGATGGACTTAAGATGTAAATACCAGCTTCTTCTGCTGCCACGGGCTGGGGCTCTGCAAGCTGGCCAGTCACTGGCTTGTATAACTGTTCATTTGCATCTTGGTTGTAAAGCAGAAGGTAAGCCAACTGGACCTGCCTGTGCATAGCATGGGGCGGGGCTATGACAAAATCAATTGATTGTGAGCCTCAGACTCCAGGCAACATGATGGTGGCGGGGGACAGGGGGAAACGTGATGATGATGGTGAGGGTAGTGATGGTGATGATGATGGTGGTGGTGATTTTGGTGATGATTGTGAGGATAGTGATGATGGTGATGTTGGTAGTGTTGGTTATGATTATATGGTGATGATGATGATGGTGGTGGTGATGATGGTGATGATGGTGGTAGTGATGATGATGATGGTGGTGGTGGTGATTTGGGTGATGATCATGAGGATAGTGATGATGGTGATGTTGGTAATGTTGGTTATGATTATATGGTGATAATGATGATGATAGTGATGGTGATGATGGTGGTGGTGATGATAGTGGTGATGGTAGTGGTGGTGATGGTGGTGATGATGATGGTGATGGTAATGGTGGTGATGATGTTGGTGGTGATGGTGGTGATGTGGTGATGGTAATGGTGGTGATGATGATAGTGGTGATGGTAGTGGTGTGATGGTAGTGGTGGTGATGGTGGTAGTTATTATGGTAATAGCTAGGAAAGGACCCAGGCATTATATGTTCCATACAGTTGAATCCACACCCAACCCCCAGCTTCACTTACCCTGGTAGGAGACAAAAAGCATCTGCATGTGGCACTCTCAGCTATTTTGGATGTCGGGTGCACATGGTAACCATTTGCCTTCCATCATGATAGAGCCACAGAACAAGTAGTGGAAGCACCTCATAGGGGAGGGTCCTGACACACACTCTGAAATGTTAATATGTTTGTAGTTATCAATATAATGGCATCAGATTTGCTCCTCAGTAGATCTCACTCATATCAAGGCTGCTTATCCTGAAAGAATGTGTCACTGAGAACGCTGTGGAGGAGGCTTGGCTCCACTGAGGGAGGCAGGTTTTTATTTCTGAACGAGTTTTTCAGGTGTGTTCATTATGCATGGTTTACAGGATGCAGACATTGTTCCTGTTCTCTAAGGGAAGCTTATTTCAAAGGCCTATTATTGTCTAATGTTTTAATGTTTCAATTTTGGCTGTTCTGGGGCTGGGAGCTGTAGACTGGGACATATGTAGACCTTGACTATATTTGGGAAGAGCTGATATTCCTCTTAGTGATAGATTGCTGGTGACTTGGAAGTGTACACACACCATTAACTATGCATCTAAATTAGGCTTTGCTCTTACTTTGGAATGGTACAGAACTTTTGAATTACTTAACCATGAAGGGAAATTGAGGAGAAGACAGATTCTCCCAGCTTTTTGAAACAAGAGGCTTATCTGGTGACCCTAAAGCCTACACATCTGATGGGACCAGATAGTTCCCTTACTGCTTCAGCTGGGGGATGTTAGACCACTTTAAACTTCATGATCACTAGGCTTTCAGATCTCTTGATCTGCCGCATGTTATACCATGCCTGTGAAGACAATTATTATTTACACTGTACGTATTCCTTCAAACAGAGCTCAGGGCTCCACAGCAGGTAAAAATTTTAAATGTTTATTTACAAGCCTGAGTTAGATACTCCATGTCACCCACAGTACAGAGGTTGTGACATGTATGTGCAGCTTTAAATAATTTACCCTGTCTTATTTCAAAGGCAACAGAAACTCACTGAATAAAGAAGTCACATTTACAGAGGAATAGAAAACAAAACTTTACAATGCCTCTGGTATCTTCTCCATTGCTAATCCCCACTGACAACTGCTATTAGGATTTGGTGCCTCTTTTTAGAGGTCGCAGCCCCACGGGCATGAATATGTGTATAGCACAATTGATGCTGTGTTATGAAATGAATGAGGGTTAAACTTTCAGATTCGTGCTTATGTGTGTGTGTGTGTGGTATACACTGTTTAACAACCCAATGGTGCACATTACAGGTGCTGGTCAAATATTTATTGAGATAGGAATCTCTAACCTGGCAGGAAATGGCTTTCCAATACCTGGGAACCTTGCTTCACACCATCTGCTCTTTCACAGTGCTAGATAAGCTGTGTCTCCCTGGCTTGGAAGGCAACTACTGTTTGCTTAATTGCCGTGAGCTCTGCAAGCAGATTATATCCAGGTATTGAGGAGAGATGGGGCGGGGGAGAGACAAAGAGAGACAGAGATAGACAGAGAGACAGAGACAGAGGGGAGATAATTTCTTCTGCAGATTACAAAAGAGATAAAAGCAATAGATAGAACTTACTATTGACTTGTATTTATGAGGGAAAGATCCCTCATTCATGGGATGTGTTCAAGAACTCCCAGGAGATGCTTGAGGTCACAGGGACCCCCCTTCCCCCCCTGTACTGTCCTGACTGCCTATGACAAAGCTTAACTTGTAAACAGGAACAAGAGCTTGGGTGCAGCTTGGTAGTAGATGCGTCAAACATCTAATTAATAAGACATAGTGAGATAGTAACAACTGAAGATGAAGTGGGACAGGTGTTACAGCATACTGCAGTAGAAGTTATTTAAAACTTACCATTTCTGGAATTTTCATTTAATATTTTTGGGCTGTGATTGATACAGACAAATGTGGAAAAGAAGCATACAGTAGAATTATTTATTAGAAAAAAAATCCTGATCTTTTTAGGCGGTGGAGGCAGGAGGATTGGGAGTTTAAGGTACATAACCAGTGAGTTCGGTGCCAGTCAGGGCTACGTGGGACTCTGTCTCAAAAGGCCAAACAGAGGGAAATTTAAAAAAATTCTAACTTGCATGTTGGCCAGTGTTGCATATGAAGTTTTCTCTTTCCATATGTTTGAGCTTACAAAGCTAGTCATTAAAAGAGTTAGTAATGGGACCCAAAAGTAGCTCTGCCTGGAAAGTGGGAACCTGATCCTCCCACCTCCAGAGACAGATCCTGCTGCCCAGCACTCTCTGACCACTTCCCACGGCCCGGGAACAATCCTGCATTGAGCCACAGAGTCACTGCCTTTTGAGTTCTCAGGGGCCATTTGGCGGGAGGCCCCAGGTCTTCTGGTCTGATCCTAATGTTGTTTGGGCGGAAATGTTGGTTTAAGTGGCTCATTATGCAATTACTCTTCCTGGCTAATGCAATTATTCATGTCATATTTGATTTTGTTTACTTCTTTTTCTTGAGTAGGTAAGACAAAATGGAATGTTGTGCTCATATCAGAGACAGCATTGGTCAGAGGCAGATGAGTGGTTTGTGACTTCCTGGGCCTGTCAGGAAATGCCGTGCAGGCCTAGGGTAGCATGGTCTTGTGTTTGCCTCCAGGTTAGTAAATATTGGAAGGGAGATGGAAGGAGGGAGACAGGCAGAGAAGAGAATGTGTTTGGAAAAGTCATGGTCAGGACTCTGAAGCTTGGCAGACCACTGTGGAAAATGGACTTTTGGCTATTTTGAGATAAGTTCTGATGTAGTGCAGGTTAGCCTTGAACTCACTATGTAGCCAAAGCTGTTATTGAGCTCCAGACTCTCCTGCTTCCACCTCCTAAGTGCTGAGGTTACACATGGGCATCACCAGATCTTGTTTTATGTGGTGCCGAATTTGAATCCGGGACTTTGTGTGTTCTCTTGCTATGCAAGTTCTCTGCTACCTGAGCCATATAGCTAGCCCTCAAAGGTCCCAGTGGCCCATGTTTCCTACGTATACCTGGCCGTGCAAATCCGGGCCAACAGTCTACTTGTTTCTTTTGTTCTGAATGGAGAAATGAGGCTGCTCAGAGCTGCCATGTCCCAAGACAGGATGTTTGTTTGTTTGTTTGTTTAGTCTTTTTGAGATAGAGTCTCCCTTGTATCCCCAGATGGCCTGGAACTCACTATGTAGACCAGGCCTGGCCTTGAACTCATAGAGATCCACCTGCCTCTGCCTTCTGAGCGCTGGGATTAAAGGTGTGCTCCACCTTGCTCAGCATCTAAGGCAGCACTTGTGTCAGGGGCTTCAGCTGGCAGGTGGTGGTAAGTTGTCTCAAAATTAGTCTCTAAAGCAACAGGAGGGGGGCACTTAACTGACTGCTTTAAATGAAGTTGGAGTGCTCTGGTTCAGAAAAGGCTTCATCCTGGAGCTCAAAGAATGTCTTGGGAAAACAGCAACCTTTTTACTCTAGGTTCGCTTTGGTTATTAAAATCCCTTCATCAAACACTTTGCATCCTGGCCTGGCACATTTGTGCAGTCCACTGACAGGAAGGAGAAAGGCTCTGTCAGTGTGTGGGCAGGGTCCACAGAAGCCCCTGACTTTAGCAGCCATCTTCCAGAGTACCTGTCTCATGGGCCTTTGCAGAAGCTTGCAGGGAGTCACAGTATATGAGGCCATTGTCCGTGGCAGAGAAACCGTGCCTGTGTATGCACATGTGTATGCATGTGCAAGTGTGAATGTGGATGTGTACATGTGTTTGCATGTATGTGCATCCATGTATGTGTCTGTGTATGTGTGTTTCTCTGTGGTGTGTGCATGTGCCATGGTGCACATGTGGAGATCAGAATACAACCATAGGAGTCCTTTATCTCCTATAGTTCCTGGGATGGTTGTCAGGCTTGGCAGCAAGTACTCTTTCCTGCTGAGCCATCTCCCCAGCCCCTGGCTGACTATCTTATGAAGAGAACTTGTTGAAGATTGCATAAGAAGGGAGAGGCCTAGGGCCTCAGGGGTCTAGAGAGCCATATCAGCTCAGGGATACTCAGCGTGGCCTTGAGTAATGAACTAGATCACCACTGTTTCTGTCTTCCTTAAGCCTTAAATTCAAAGTCTGTTCCTTCCATAAAGCTGACTCAGTCCAGGTATCCATCCTGGGCTGGAGGAAGGCATCTGGATATACCCCCTAGACCATAAACAAGCCATGAGGATGAGGAGCCAGCCGTGATTCTGGTGCAGTCCCACACATCCAGGAGCTATGTGCTTAGTGTAGGATCCCAGCATCAGAAGGCAGGTACAAGGTAGACACTGCTATGCCTGTGTGCTGTCCAGAGACTGCGGGAGGACTGTTCCACCCCTTTGTTTTGTTTTTCCCCTGGCCCAGAGAGCTAAGGACAGTGTGTTCCTAAGGGGCCCTCTCTTATGGATTCCATCCAGTCTTCCAGCCTTTGTTTTTGACCTGTTTTCCCTCAGGCTTCATCCCACACCATTCGTCACCAGGCAGCAGGGGCATGGTACTGAGCTTATCAACACAGAACAACTCATGCAGAGACAAAGAGTCCTGGGCCAGGAAAGGGTTAGATAAGAAGGGAACACCATCCTAGGTACAGCTTGAATTTTAACGTGGGTAATGGAACATTCTGGTATGCATGACTAGGAGCCTCTTCATGCTAACTTGTCACTATTAGAAGAGCAGGAAGCACCAGTGGGGTACACTTCCTGTTTTCCATGTATAATACCCATGGCACTTTATACACACTCCTGGATCTGTCAAATTGAGTCTGATCCTAGCCCTAAGTGTAATGTGTCTACTCTGGAGACCAGGGATTTCAGATCTCCTTGACTTTGAAGAACTGGCTCTTGAGGGGCAGGGAGCACTAAGATATTCTCAGCAGAGAGAAGATACTTCAGGCCCAAAGCAGATGATGGGGCAAAAGCCAAGAGCTCTGGCCACTTGTTCTGCAGTAAGTGTCTTTGTGGCACTTGGTCCCATGAAGCCATGGTTAACCTTTGCTCCTCGTTGGTACACGTCACCCACCATAATGGGTGGCCCTCCAGGCCCTGACATACTGGGAAAACATTCTTTCAGTTTCGTCTTTTCGATGCCATACTGTGAAGATAGCTTACGACAAAACAAGGTGTGTATGTGTGTGTGTGTGTATGTGTTGTGTGTGAATGTGTTTATGTGTGTGTGTGTGCGCGCACATGTGTGTGTGTATGTGTTGTGTGTATGTGTGTGTATGTGTGCGTGCGTGCATGTGTGTGTGTGTGTGTGTGTGTGTGCACGTGCATGTGTGTAAAAAACAAACTTCAAGCAGGGCAGATGCTGACTTCTGGCCTTTAGAGGATGGCCATCTCTGTTGCATGTCTGGGTGGAACTCCCTCCCTTCTCCCTCCTCCTTCCCTCCAGCCATTCTCCTTCTTCCCCCTTCCTTTCCTTCTTACCTTCCTTCTCCTTCCTCTTCTCTCCTCATCTCTTCCTTTCTTCTTTCTATCCATTCTTCTTCCTCCATCCTTCCTCTCTCTTCCTCCTTCCTCCCTGTTTGTTCCTTCCCTCTCTTCCCCCTCCCTCCCTTCATACCTGTCTTCCCCCCTTCTGCCCTCTATTCCCCTTCATTACCTACTTCTTCCTTCCCTCCTAAATGTCTGTGGTCTAAATGTACTGGCTACCTCATTGTATAGTTGTGCACAGCTAAGCAGAATCTCTCCATTCTCACCATGCAAAGCTGTGCAGTGTTTCCATCTTAGCACTTGTAAAGAGTGTTTGTCCTGAACATCTTTTTGGGAGAGCCCTCTGGCCTTCAGGACACTGCTCTAAGGCAGTCAGCAGCATGAGCAGGTTCTAGGCTCAGGGAGTAGGTTGCACCAGGAAGGAGGGGAGGCTGCCACTGAGGGTTGAAGTGAAGGGTTTGGCCCCCAAGGGAGACACTGAGGAGAACTTCCCTTTTGAGTAAAAGCTTTATAAGAAGAATTATTAACACCATAGACAGGAGCATAATGAGGCTCTGAGAGAGTTCAGGGCAATGAGGCAGAGTTGGGTCCTTTCTTTAGGACTCAGAGGAAGCGGGAGGTTCCATGCCACAGGGTTGATGAGGAGTCCATAACACCCAGCAGCCAGGCTGTCCTTGACCCCTGGGCAGCAGGGGGAGGGGCCTGCATTCTGGGGGGATGAAGGTGCAATTCAGAGGATGTGGGCTTAGTGAGCGTTCTAGTTTGTCTTCACAAACTAGTTTTTGCTGTCACAAAACACTCTACATTTCCAACTTGGGGAGGAAAGGGTTTATTCGGCTCACATCTTCTGGGTTCATCATTCAGGGAGCCCAAGGTAGGAACTCAGAGCAGGAACCTGGGGGCAAGAGCTGAAGCACAGGCCATGGAGGAATGCTGCTTACTGGCTTGCTCCCCTGGCCTATGCCCAGCCTGCTTTCTTATACGGTACATAACAACCTGCCCTGGGGTGGCACCACTGACAGTGGGCTGGGCCCTCCCACATAACTCAACAATCAAGACAATACTCCACAGACGTGGCCACAGGTCAGTCCAATGGAACCAATTCCCCAATTGAGACTCCCTCAACCCAGGTGTGTCAAGTTGACACAAAGCTACCCAGCAGAGTGAGCTAAGAATTCCCGTTATACTGGTGGCTCCTGAGATCTATAAATTTCCTTGGGGACATGGAATGGCACCCGCCTTTCTCCTGGAATGGGGGACCTGGGGATCCGTTGAGGGGCTTAGAGATTCACAGACAGGCTCTCTGAGGAGGCAGGGGAGAGTGGGGACTTGGCATTTTCTAAACAGCAGCTTTGAGAAAGAGGCTGCTGCAATTGGATATGGCCTGATGGGGCCCCTAGCCCCAAACCTAATGGGAGGGGAGCCTGCAACATTGACCTTATCCCCTAGGCTGCAGCCCTCTGCCTCTGGAGCAGCATCGCTTTCATTCATTATTTAAAAAGGGTAATTAAAGCGTGTAGCGTGTATCCTGTCTCAGGAAGGATTTTGTTGATAGCATTCAACACTAGGGGGTGGAATGGGGCCCCCTGAGGGGCCTTCGATTCTGTTCTGAGATTCAGCAGTGTGTCCTCAGAGTTCCAAGCTCCCAGTCTCAGCCCCAGGGGCCACGCACCCTGGGAAAAGGCCTGTGGTTCTGCGCAGGGAGCATCAACTCATTCCTCCAGTGACAAGGAGGGAGCAGCAACGGGGGCCAAGGGAGGACGAGGCCAGCCACACAGACAGACAGACAGACAGAGCCCCTCCAGTCTCCATCCTGACCCTCTCTTGCCAGGCCTTGCGTAAACTAGCGGGGTGGAGGCTTGGGAATTCCATTTACCCCTGTCAGTCTTGGCCAGTTTTCCCTAGAACAGCACAGATAGATGCTCCATGGATGTCTGCAGCTTGTTTGGCTGACTTTTTCTATGCCTCAGTTTCCCTAGATGGGAAGCCAACAATAGAACAGTCTTCTGGGTAGGTGCGGTAATAAAAGTGAGTGCCCAAGAAGTGTGGCTGAGGTTGTTGCTCAGGCAATTCTGCTCTGGCCTGAGCCCACAGCCCTGAGACAATAGCCAGGTCCCCAGAGAACTCACCCCAAGCTCTACCATTGGGGGCTGGGTTTCCATTGGGATTATGGGGGACCATAGACTGAGGGCTGTTGAGGACATGTGCCCAGAGGCACTGCCATCCTGCCTGCTCCTTCCACATGCAGCAGTGTTTTGGAGAGATGAATGAGTGTAGGAGAGAAAGAAGGTGGGAGGGGAGGCTGCATACAGACAGATCACCTGTGGGGTTTTGCTAGGGATGGTGTGAATGCAATGGGAGCATGGTAATGAGGATGGAGAGAGGTGCAGGCTGGGAAGGAGAGTATTCTCCCAAAGGTGTTGGGTGCCTTGCTATTATAGAAAACAAGCTGGTAATCAGAGCAAACAGAGTACTTTGTTCATTTAAAAACTGTTCTTGAGGTACAGGGAAAGGGGCCTGCTTCTGATGCTGGCTGCCAGGTGCTGAGATCTCAGTTTATTTTATTTTGGCTTTTAAATAATTATCTTATGGGGCTGGAGGGATGGTTCAGTGGTTAAGAGCCCTGAGTGCTCTTAACCAGGTTTGGTTCCCAGCACCCACATGGTGCTAACGACTGTCTGTAATTCTAGTTCCACTGTATCCAATGCTCTCTCCTGACCTCTGTGGGCATCGCACAACACACATGCAGGCAAAACACTCATACACATAAAATAAAAATAATAAATAAAAGATATTTTTAAAAATTATGCTTATATATGTACTCTGAGCATGTGAGTGCCCATGAAGGCCGAAAGAAGGTCCTGGGAACTGAACTTGGGTCCTCTGCAGTCTGCATTGTTGAGAGCACCGAGCCATTCCCCACCCCGTGACTGCTGCTTGTTCTTTAAGGAGCAGATGTAGGACTTGTAAGCTTGCTGCCAGCCTCGTTCCTTCATGACTCCAGAGGGTGGCTGTGGGGTGCTGTCAGCCCAGCCAGTTCTCCAAATCCTCCTGTGGAATGTGAGGGCTGAAATGACTGAGGCAGACTGGGTTTTCAAGAGATGGGGGCAGGAGGCTCTCTGTTTCCTCACTTGTGGAGGTGAACATCATGACTGTTGTCCTAGTGTCCCTCATGATTATGTGGGCGAATGTCTGTCTCTTGCCAGGTATAAGTTGGCTCTATGTAAATGTCCATGAAATAAGAAAGAAATCTCTGGAAACCTTTCATGGCTGGAGGCAACCAGGGGTATAATAGACAGCCCCCCCCCCTTTAGTCTCCTCACTGTATATCATTTACTGAAAAGGATTGTTGTGAGCTTCCCTAGGAAATTACACCACTCATTTGCATGTTTAATGTATAGTAGCTGCTGAATTAGATGTTTAATTTAATTAATGGATGTGCATCTCTCTCAGCTGTGAATTGAGCTCTCCTTTCTCTGAGCCTCCAGTCAGTGGAGTGCATCTTTGAAGAAGTAACTCAATAGCTCTGTTCCTAGTTTCATATGCGCAGAGACCCCAGGATGGATTCAGAGGGGCTCTGCAGATAAGTGTTCTGTGTGCTGGGGGATAATTGCATTACAGAGCTCAGAAACCTCTCACCAAACACTGAGGTCCTGGGGCCTGGGCTGAACCATGCCTTGCAGCTCAGCACCACCGTCCATCACAACAAACTCAATTAAGGCATCAAGCTGGAAGCCAGGCGAGGCAGCAAATTAATTTTTAATCTGTGGCTATAGTTTGCTTTTGAGCATGATATACGTCCCATGGCCCAGCGCCTGCCAATCCAATAAGAAATGAAGGAAATAATCACATTGGCTAGCTAGCAAGCAGGTGTTCCCTCCAGGCCTGTTTGGCCCGTCCCATGGAGAGCCTGGACTCAAGGCTTTGAATCAGCTGATGAAATTTCTCTAGTTTTTGCAGGGACTAACTCAGTCTTGCTGGTGATCTCCATGGTGTCCTGTCTTCTGTTTGGTGAATTGCAGAAAGTTCTAGACAATGAAAGCAGGACCAGGCTCTAAATCCCCCACGGCCTTGCTCACCGGAAGTTAAGCATAGTTCTAAAGAAGAGGTTTTTGTTGGGGTCCCTGCAGGTAATACAGGGTGTCCTCTGGTGAGATTTGGTGGGATAGCAGTTTGCAGAGGTGTGGGCAGGGCTTGAGGGACCAGGAAATGGAGAGACATCCAGGTCTGGCCAGACAGAGAACTGCTGCCATCTCAGCACTCTGAGGGGACAGCTTGGTTGATCCAAGGGCTTCTGGAAGTTTGTGCTCACATGAAAGGTTTTCTACCGGCTGTCCATGGGCACTCTGTCTTTTTTTTTTTTTTTTTGATTTTTCTAGGTTTATTTTGTATCCTGCCACTTTACTGAAGTACTTAATCGTTTCTAGGAGACTTAATTCGTTTCCTAAGAGTTTCTCGGGTGACCTTGTTTTTTTTTTTTTTCTTTCTGATTCGATATTTATTTTTTTTTTTTTTAATTTATTTATTTATTTTTTTTTTTTTATTTTTTTTTTTTCCCCCATTCCCCCACCCACCAGAGCCATGGCATTCGCCCAAACATGCTTTTCATCTCTCTTAGCTTTCTCAATATTGTCCATGGGGAAGTTTACTGTTTGAGCAGAAGTTCACTCTTTTCAGTCAGTTCTTGATGCAGTCTTTTCTGTTGTTTCTGTTGTTGTTTCCAAAATGCATTACGCCCAACTGCTTTGATGTACAAAAGCTCAGGGACCCTACACAAGAAACTTACAACTGGGTAATGGCACTAGCATCCACAGATGAGGGTACCATTTGTCTTTGTTTTCTGGGACTGTGTTACTTCACTCAGCATGATGGTCCTCTAGCTCCAGCCATTTTCCTGCAAAGCTCGTGATGTCATCTTTCTTTACTGCTGCATAGAACTCCATTGTGTAGATGTACCACATTTTCTCTATCCACTTGTCAGTTGAGGGGTATTTAGGTTGGGTCCAGCTCCTTGCTATTGTGAAGAGAGCTGCAATAAACATTGGCTGTGCATTATCTTCTCTGTGGTGCCGATAAGTCTTGGGTACATGCCCAGGAGTGGTATGGCTGGGTCGGGTGGCAAGTTCATTCCAAGTCGTCCAAGGGTTCTCCACACTGCTTTCCATAGTGGCTGTACGAGTTTACATTCCCACCAGCAGTGGATGAGTGTTCCCCTTTCCCCACAACCTCTCCAGCACTTGGTATCATTTGTTTTCTTGATCCTAGCCAGTCTTATTGGAGTAAGATGATATCTTAAAGTGGTTTTCATTTGCATTTCCTTAATGATTAGTGGCACTCTGTCTTTTTACAGTTCATTCCCTGTGACTTTTAGTTTCAAAAACACTTTCTTCAAGGACACTTTCCCATTTCTTTCTTTAAGCAGGTGTGGTACTCATACCTGTAACCTGAGCACTCAGGAGGGTGAGGCAGGAGGATTGCTGGGAGCTGGAGGACAACCTGGGCTACACAATAAAACCCTGTCTCAAAACCACCAATCAACCTACCAAGCAACTAACCAGCACCCAAGCCACCAAGCAACTAAACAAACAAATCCCTTCCTTTTAATCAGATATGATTCCATTATTCATTAAAAATATTTGATAAGAAGTAAACTGTGTGTATTTAAAGTACACAGTTTGGAAAGTGTTGACACATATATACACCCATGGAACCACAGCCTGGGTCAGAGTGTGGACACTCTAGACTCATAACGATTTCTTCATGCCCACTGTGCCCCTTTCCTGCCCCATCAGTGTTATTCTGGAGGGCACGTGTCCATAGCTTTATATAAACAGTGCCCGTGGTGAGGTCTGCCCTCTTGTGGCATACTTGTCTTGAGACTTCCCAATATTGCACGTTCCAATCAGCCTGCCCACTGCTTGTGGAGCATCATTCATTTACGAAGATTCCACCACTACAGAAACCTTCACTTGGGGCGCATCTGGCTATCACAGATGTTGGCAGTACAGTCCCTGTGAACACTCAGATTCGAGACTTTGCATAAATACTTAGCTCTCTAGAAGAAAAACTAGGAGTGAAATGGCCAGGTGACAGGTATGTATTAACATCTTGAGAAATGCATCAATGATCTCTCTCTCTCTCTCTCTCTCTCTCTCTCTCTATATATATATATATATATATATATATAATCTCACTTTTTAATTCCTAAACTAATTTCCAAAGTGGTGGCTCCAGCTCGTGGAGTGTGGTGTGCTGGCTCAGGTGTAGCAGTTGTGGGCCAGTGTTTTTACTTTTGCCAGTTTCATGGGCAAGCCACAGAATTATGTTTTGCATTCTCCAGTAGTCACGGACCCTGTACATATCTTCTGCTGCTGACTTGACATCTGTGTATCATCTTTGGTGAAGTGCTTTGCACAACTTCGATCTGTTTGCATACATGATGGTTGCTTCTTCTTTATTGAACATTGAGAGTTGTATGTGTGGATGGCACACACCTGGAATGCACCACGTAGACCAGGGTGGCTTTGATCTGACAGCAATAGGCCTGCCTCTGCCTCCTAGTCTCTTCATTTTCTATACTTCACACATGGGCTGGGGAAATAGCTCACAAGCACAAGAACCTGAGTTTGAACCCCAGCACTCATGTAAAAGACCAGTCATGGTGCTTCATGCTTGTAATCTTAGCACTGGGGAGGTAGACATAAAAGAATCCCTGGGGCTCAGTGGCCAGACTGCCTTGCCCAATTGGTGAGCTCTGGGTTCAGTGAGAAATCCTGTCTCAAAAAACAAGGTGGATAGCACCTGAGAAATGACACCCAAGATTGACCTTTGACCTCCACCTGCATTTGTACACACATGCACCTTCACGTACATGAACATACACATGCATGCACACGTAGTAACTTGGTACATAATAAATGCACACATTTATAGGGTGCAATGTGATTAATACATATCCTGTAATTTGCATTTCCTTCTCCCTCAACATTTATTATTTCTCTGTGTTGGCAATCTTTGAACTTTTAAGATTAAATAGTTTTTTGATTTATTCATTTTTGTTTTATGTGTATGAGTGTTTTGCCTGCATGTGTATAACTGTACCACATGCATGCAATGCCTGCAGAGGCCAGAAGAGGGTGTTGGATCTCCTGGAACTGGAGTTATGCATGGTGTTTAGCTAGCATGTGGGTGTTGGGAACTAAATCCATGTCTTTTGCAATAGCAGCCAGTGCTGTTAACCATTGAGCCATCTCACTAGCCTCTTTTAAGATTTATCTGTATGGGAGAATGTACACGCATGTCAGTGCAGGTGCCTACGGTTGCTTTACTGGTGGAATGGAAGGCTGGAGCCCTTCCAGTCCCAGCCTTTTCTGGTTGTTTTTAGAAAATGCATTATGCCAGAAATCAATCATAAGGTGCCTTGAGGGTGACAGCATCCCAGCTTCTAACAGGAGGAGGTCTTACTTCCAAAGCTGCAGAGACAACCAGAGCCCTGGACTGTGCAGGAAGCCCATCTGCGGGCCTGTGGGAAACCTGTCATCTTCTTCTTTTTTTTTTTTTTAATTTTTTTTAAATTTTTATTTTTATTTATTTATGTGTATGAATGTACTGTCTGCATGCAAGTTTGTGCACCCGTGTCGTGCAATGCCGCGGAGGTCAGAAGAGGGTGTCAGATTCCCCTGGAACTGGAGTTCTCCTGGAATTGGAGTTTCAGATGGTTCTCGGCCGCCATGTGGATGCTGGGGATCGAACCTGGGTCCTCTGTAAGAGCAGTCGGCGCTCTTAACCGCTAGGCCATCTCTCCAGCCCGAAACCTGTCATCTTCTAACTGCATCTATAGACTTTATTTAGCATAAGATGTTCTATGTTTGTTTTCCAATCAAATAAATGTGCACTTCATTTATGGGTTCTGAAGGGGAGACTTTCTGGGGTTTTGCTGGGAGTTCATTTTCTAGTAGAATTCTGACATGGTGGGGTGAGGGAAGAGAAGCACCATCACAGGCCTTTGGTGTCCCTTTTGTTTCTGTACTTTCTCGCTCACAAGTCTGTCCTTGGACTCTAGGGAAAAAAATGGCTGAGTGGGGGGCAGTTGTGCACCTGCCCCTTGGCAGGAGGCTTGATCTTCTGCGTGGACCATACAGACATCTGCCTTCCTCAGGAACAGCACTAGGCAAGTGCTCCTCCACTGAGCTTTGCCTTAGTCCTAATCCCCATTCAAACAGTTCTATATAGGTTGAAAAGACTTTATTGCACACAGCACTTGAGTGAGTTTTCTCATGGAGAACTGAGCTTCCTGGGGGCACTCCGCCACTCCCAGCTTCTCTTCTCCAGGAGCCAGGCAACAGGAGGCCCCAGAGACAGGAGAATGGGCATTTGGTCCTCCTGGGTAGAGGCAGGAGGACAGGTGTCCTATCCAGAGGGAGGGTCAGCTGGATAGCGTTCCTGCTCTGCCTGTAGGAGCTATGGCCCACAGCTGTGCCCCTGAACCTCTGTCTAGCCTTAGTTTCCTCTTCTAAATGGAAAGCAGGGGCTGGACTTTCTTAGCAGGTTGTAGTGAAGCTCGAGGGATGTGGACCATCCAAGACACATGCCAGGTTCCCAGTATGCATTCTGTCATGCCTATGGTGTTGATGTTACAGTGGGATGGTCATGGGGATTTCCTCTCCATGGAAGACCAGGCCGTGCTGTGTAGCCAGGTGGAGGTGGGGCTGCTGGAGTTGAGTATGGGGGTTTGGGGAGTTTTGATAGTGTGTTCCGGCTGTCAGAAAAAACACACCCACCTGTGGTTCTCTTAGAGCAACTGGAAGAAACAGTTCTTCTGCCTGCCTTCCTCCCTCCTTTTCTTCCTCTCTTCCTCCCTCTTTCCCTCCCTCCCTTCCTCCCTTCCTCCCTTCCTCCCTTGCTTCCTCCCTTCCTCCCTCCTTCCCTTCTTCTCTCCCTAACTCCAGCCCCCACTTCCCCCTTTCTTTATTGTGTTGCTGGGAGGAACCCTGCATGCTAGGCAGGAGCTCTTCCACTGAGTTGTACCCCAGTTCTGAGAAAAGGAACACGGGAACCACATAGCATTGTGCACCTCGGTTCCAGGTTCTGAGATGAGGCTGCTGGAGCCCTCTCCTCTCATCTACTTGCTAGCTCGTGATGTTTGACTGGCTTTTCTGCCCAGAAGTCTTCCAACTGGAATTTTTAATAGCGTTGTGAGGAGTCTGCATCTGCAAAAGCTCTGCTGCTGCTGCTGCTGCTGCTGCTGCTGCTGCTGCTGCTGCTGCTGGCCTGGGAACCACCTTGAGAACATCGCTTTAGCCTGTTTCACCCTCAGCGCTGATGGATGGGTCAGAGCTGGATTGACCTCACTCCGAGGCCACTGCAGGGCTTGGCAGCCTGCGAGTGTTCAGCACAAGTTTATTATTATCACTGCACGTGAGGATTTGGTATCTGGAGTTCTTTTTTGGTTTCAGATCCCAGGATCATTATATAAACAGAGCTGGGCTCAAGCACCTGTCGAGCTAACTTGAAAAATAATATGCTGTTGGATCTTGTCTCTGGAACTTACACTGAAATAAATTCCATGTGGACTAAAGGTCAAACTGAGCACAGTAAAACTCTAAGCCCATAAAATGGGAAAGATTTATAGGGTGAGCATGCCAAGAGGAGAGGAGCTGGGCGAGCTCAGGGACTCTGCTTTGATGGACACTCGCTGTGTGAGGGGAAAGCTGGGGGAAGGGCCCTGAAGCTCAAGCGACGGCTCTCGTTCCCAAGAGGCAGCCCTCAGCGAAGGCAGTGCAGGTGGCCTGCTGAGGGGCCCAGAGGCAGCCAGCTAGTGGACGGGGGCTCCCCATGATGGAGGCTCCCCTTAATGGGGCTGCTGAGACTAGACCAGTGTGGAGGGTACAGAGGTCTTTCCAGAAGGAGGAGACTACATTGGTAGGAGAGCCCAGGGTGTCACGGCGGGGCGGGGTGTCACAGCGGGGCAGGATGTCACAGCGGGGCTGGCTCCTCTCAGTTTGCTCTGGCTTTACTAGCTCCGTGCTGACAGGTGCATGTCCAAGGGTGCTTCCAGTTCCCAGGAAACCGTATGGCCAGGAGCTGGCCTCTGGACAGAGAGTGAGATGTCCTGGAGGGAGCCACATCATGGGCGCAGCGGGCCAGGTTCCTGGTCTCAGGACACAGCTGCTCACATGCTGTCCTGGGGTTGACCCATCCTGCAGCTAAGATTTTGAAGGAGCCTTATGGGGAGGCTCAGGTCAGCATACAGAAAAATGATTGGTTGTAAGCACCACGATTGATTGCTATTCACAGACAGCTGGATCTTGAGCCAACTGCTTCTCAGTCCATCCACAAGAAATGCAGAACATAAGAAGTGTGAATGTGAACATGGGCTTATGAGCATGCATTTGTGAACATGTCTGTGTGTGCATATATGTGTCTGTGTGATAATCTTTCTTTGTATACATCTCTGTGTATATGTTTGTTCATGTGTGTGCAGGTACACATTTGTGCATATAAATGTAGAGTCCAATGGACAACCATGGGTGTGGTTCCTTCGGTGCCTTAAGTATTGCTTTTTGTTGTTATTGTTAGTTTTATTTTGGGGACAGTATGTGGCCCTGGCTGACCTGGAACTTGCTTATGTAGACCAGGCTGGCTTCAAACTCACAGAGGTCCACTTGCTTCTGCCTCCACAGTGCTGGGATTAAAAGATGTTCTAGTTTGTCTTCCATTGCTGTGACAAAACACTCTGACCAACACCAACTTGGGGAGGAAAGGGTTTATTCAGTTCACATCTCCTGGGTCACAGTTCACACTTAGGGAGCCCAAGGCAGGAACTCAGGGCAGGAACCTGGAGGCAGGAGCTGAAGCACAAGCCATGGAGGAATGCTGTTCACTGGCTTGCGCTCCTGGCTCATGCCCACCCCGCCTTCTTATACAGTACACAACAACCTGCCCAGGGTGGCACCACTCTTGTGGGCTGGGCCCTCTCACACTGCTCGACAATCAGACAATACTCCACAGGCCAATCCAATGGAGCCAATTCCCCAGTTGAGGCTCCCTCAACCCAGGTGTGTCAAGTTGACACTAAAGCTATCCAGCACAAAAGGCAATGCATTGCCACACCTGGCTGTTTTTTTTTGTTTCTTGAGACAGTATCTCATTGGGCTAGAACTTGCCAAGTAAGCTAGGCCACTTGCTCAGCAAGCCCCAGGGTTCCTCCCCTGGCATTTTCCATGGCTTTAGGGATGGAACTCAGGTCCCCTTACTGACTGAGCTATCTCCCTACACTCCCATGTCAGAATCTCTTCATTAAGGCAGTCAGGTTGCCTCTCTGGGATGAGCCAGGATTTTCCGGAAAGGGATTGCTGTGCCATGTTGCTGCACTGAATGCATCTGGAATATTAAGTTGCAGTCCCTGGGGATCAGCACATTGATTTTTCAGTCTCTAGGTAGCACATCTGATCAGCAAGGAGTCAACAGCTTTCTCAGAGAGGGCTGAGGACAGAAGACAGCCCCCCAGGGTCTAGCCAAGCATGCCAGCCCACAGGTCCAGGAGAGATTAATTTCAGAAGGAATCCCTGATTCTATTATTACAACACCCCTCCTGGGGGGGGGGACTCACAGGTAGCAAGGAAGAATTTCAATCACAGCAGTTTAATAAAGTGCCTGCTGAATCTCTTCTATGAGTCGTGTTGATCACTAGGCACTTTCACAGAGACCTAGGGAAGCTGTGAGCTCACTGTTATTCGGGAAGGAAACAAGAAGTGCCTAGTTCTCAAAAGGCTTGGGACAGAGCAGTATACTAAATTCTGGCGACAACATGAATGTGATGTATAACACACGTCCCTAGTGTGTTACGAGATGTGGAATTACATGGCACCAATTCCCATTCCTGCAAGACCTCTGGTCCTGAGGGTTGGTTGGAGGGTCTCTGGGTTGTCTTTGTTGTCATCTCAGCTGCTTTCTGGCAGAGCTCCACCTGTGAGCTGCTGCATGAAGAGCAGGTCCTGGTGACACATGGTGACCAGCAAGTAATGCCTGACTAAATTCTGACAGCAGCTCATTTTGTTTATGTTTATGGTGACTGTTTAGAGGGGATGATACTAGTTCTTCACTGTATGTAATGGAGATGATGATGATGATGATGATAGTGGTAGATGGTAATAGTGATGATGGTGATGGTGGTGATGGTGAAATGGTCAAATTATTGTCCTGGAATGTGATTTTATTTCATAAAATGTCATGAGAAAGTTAACTGATCTCTATAAAAATATTCCTAAATGAATGGAATGCATAGGGTGTGGATTTGGCATTGAAGGAAGGGGCCTGTTTGTGTGAGGATTGGGGCACAGAGTAAAAGAGGGCTGGAGGCTTAGATGGAGAAAGAAGGCTTCTGGAGGGTGCAGGACCTGAGCTGGGCATTGAGGCTGCAGAGCAGTTGGACGATGACCTAGGAAGAGGAGCATTTCTCACAGGGTGGGAATGTGAATAGCACCAGGTGTTCTGAGGGTTGAGGAGCCTGAACATCTTACCCAAGGGACCAAAGGGTTGCATGGGAGGGAGGAGGAAGGAGGGGTGACATTGACAAGGTGCCCCCACCCCCCAGTGCTGAGCAGAGTGATGGGAGCTGCCACTCAACTGTGTGGGCCAGGAAGGGGGGAAGTCCCTCCTGACTTCATGTTAGTCTGTAGGTTCCCCAAGGATCAGCCAGCCTTAAAATGCAGTGACCTCATAGGAGAACACCCACTAAATGTTTCCTACTTGGATACTAGGGAAGTCAGACCTGACCAATTCCAGAGGAGGTAGCCATTCCCAAACTTGAACTTAATTCTTTCCAGTTGACTCTTTGTTCTTACAATCTTAGGGTACAGACTCAAAGCCTACAATGGGGGGAGGGTCAAGAAGGAAAGAGCAGACCAGGCTAGAGGAGATGGTATACATACAGGGGACCGAGGTTTACCATAGCTTGATTGTCATAGGGAATAGCTCTCGGTTTGGCCCAGCACCAGCAGAACTTATCAGCTTATGGGTATTGTACCTTTTTATTTTTTTGATTTTGAAATATGTATTTACATATATGTATATATGGTATTTAGTCCTTTCTCTGTCATCTATCTGCTTTCTCCTTAATCCTTTCTATTGTAATCTATTTGAAAATATTTTACACTCTCTGATCCATCCTGGAGGTAGGTCCTTTACTCTCTGATCCATCCTGGAGCTGGGTCCTTTACTCTCTGATCCATCCTGGAGGCAGGTCCTTTCTTTAACTCTCTCTCTGATCCATCCTGGAGGTGGGTCCTTTACTCTCTGATTTGTCCTGGAGGCGGGTCCTTTACTCCATACCTTTTGATTTTAAACAGAACCCAGAAAGTGAGACTTGTGTAATATTTCTAGGTTTTTAAGAAGGACTAATTTGAAAATTTAAAAGCCCCTCATTTCCAGATGTGTTGATACTAGAAAGACAAAGTGTGACAGAGATGAGCTCCTGCCTGGTGTGAGATGGAGGTGTGTAACCCTATTCATTGAGGTTCTGACTGCTTCTGGAAAAGCAGGAAGAAAGACAAGCCTCTCCATTTTATCCAATCCTTTTAAAAGGCTTCATTAATTCAGAGGACTCCTTCCCTGCTCAACTCCACTTGGCATGTGCCATTTCACAATGATAAAGTTGATGATGATAGTGATGGTGATAATGAAGGTGATAGTGATGATGATGTTGATGTTAATGATGTTGATGGAAATGATAGTGATGGTGATTCTGATAGTAATGGTGGTGATGCTAATAGTGGTGATGGTGATGATGATATAACGACATAATTAACACAATAAGCCAGGGGTGGTGACACATGCCTTTAATCCCAGCACTCAGGAGGCAGAGACAGGCAGATCTCTGTGAGTTAAAGGCCAGCCTGGTGTACATAGTGAGTTCTAAGCCAGCTGGGGCTACGAGGAGACTCTGTCTCAAACACACACACACACACACACACACACACACACACACACACACAAATATAACACTTAAAAAGTACCTGCTAGGTGTCAGGGACCTTTAGGGCCATTTTCTGTTGCCATAGTAGCAATCCTAAGAGGAAGACCCTGCTGCTCCCACCCTGCAAACCAGTAAAGCAGAGGACAGACCTGTGCCCCTGGCCATTCACCACAGTGTGGATCTTGGACTTATTGCTAAAATTCGAACCTAATGGAAATAAGATAATTTTTCATGCTCTCCAGCCTGCTCAGCTTGTGTTCATATGTCACTGAAGAAATCACTAGTAGATTAAATAACGAAACCCTGTCAGACCTGCTGGGAGTGCTAGTTATGCCCCATGTACATCTTATAGATCTAGGCGTTCTGAAACCCAACACACACTTGACCTCAGGGTTTCAGATGCATCTCTGCAGCTGTGACTATGTTAATGAAATGCAGAGCAATGGGGTAGAGGATACTGAGAGTCTGATGGGGAAGGTGGCCTCTCTGAGAAGATGGCATTGGCCTGGAAGAGCATATGTTAAGAAATAGCCAGGCAGAAGAAAGGTCTGGGGTGGGGGAATATACAGGCAGAGGGATGAGGGTAAGCTAGATGTCTGTGATATTTGAGAGACAGGATAAAGGTGTGCTGGCTGTGGCCAGGAGAGTGAAGGTGAGCATGGGTAGAACAAGAGGGGCCGGGCAGGCAGGCGAGGTTGGGGCAAAGCTGTGTAAGTTCACAGAGGTGAGTTTACTGTCAGCAGTGGTTGCCATTAGGGATTCTTGAGCAGAGAAGTGACTCTATAAAGATGCTTTAGAAGGATATCTCCAGCTACAGGACACTTTGGAGGCAGGGAAAGCACAGGCCCGTTGGAATGAATACTCACTAAGATGCCACTCTAACTCTGAGCCCCCTTGTAGGCCTCAGACCCACCCTGCTTCCACCTCTCACAGTCCTTCCTCCTTCCCTCCCTCCCTTTTTTCCTTTTATATAAGGCAGGGTCTTATTCTAGTCACTATGTAGTCCAGGCTTCCCTGGAACTTGTGGAACTCTCCTCCTGCCTTGGCCTCCTGAATGCCGGGGTGATGGGGTGATAGGTGCCAGCCACCACATTGGGCTCACCATTCTTTTTTTTTTTTTTTTTTTTGTTTTTTTTTCACAGGGGCCCCCTGTTACCCCA